>ML430965.1:48716-109300 GCA_005239525.1 Nicotiana knightiana
ATATATATATATACACTCTAGATCTTAAGAGCTATCCTGCTCACATAACATCCCCACTATGCGGGACCTCAACACATAGGAAATTATCAAGCCGTTTCACAACTCGCAAGACACAATCACAATAACACATGAATTCGACGAAGACGGAACAACACCCACTATTCTAATACCTTTCCATGAAAAGCGCTTTACTGAAAGGAACATGGCCGGCCCATATGGAGCCCATAATCATATTTAAATGTATCCACAAACATCAAGCCACCTTGCTCGCACCAACTAAGCTAATAGCTTTTGCCTGGGTCCATATTAACCCACCTTCTCTCATAATACACGAGAACAACCNTTGATAATCTCGTCTCACCCAGTACGAAATGCTCAAACAACAAACCACCCCAACATGACCAACAACCTCACATGATACCACATCGCGCCAATAGTCCATAACTCGAACATGATAATAAGAAACGACTCAGGACGGAACTATTCAGCTCACGCAACTAATATGAATTCTTACTAGAAAATAGGAAATAAAACACAAGAAAATAAATACATATTAACCCTTCTCATCATCACACTGTTGCGGCGTGCAACCTGATACGAATAACATACCCATGGCGACGTGCCACCCGATCCACACATAAAATTTACATAAGAAGATATATATGCAGAGCTGATTTGCTCACTATTACAATTTACTGAATATTGATCATAAGCACGCTAACTGCATAATACCATCCTGGGGAGACTGATAAAGCCGTAGGCTACATAACTCAAGCACAACTGAAGTGCGATATATATATATATATATATATATATATATATATATATNTCCGAGCTCATGACATCCTTATAAACATCGGACCTAAATCTCGATTCTTACTCCCAGTTACATACTGCTTCCCGCACCTAACATACCAACATGAGTAGCGCAAGAATTCCATCACTACTTCTGAACCACTTCATCATATAGAAACTTTTTACTTGACTTAAGCCAAGAGTACCATCTCAACACACGAGTGAATTCCCATTATCACCCAATCATGCAAATCCTTAAGTAGTAGTCTATACCACCATAACCCTTCTGGGGTCCGCCTACACCTGACAGGCATAACACTCAAATGCTCCCACATGAGATCCGTTACGACGGCTGAAAAGCCCCGCACACATCGGCACAAACCACATGCATAACTAAATCACATCAAAGGAACCGATCACTACCGCAAATGTGCCATTTCAACCATGGCTAATCAATCTATCTTGTTTTTATCATCTTCAATTGCCTCAGGAATAATAACAACTTCCTTCAACCCATAGCAAACTCAACCCTCACTCATCCCGAGTGACCTTGATTCACGAGACCATGCAGACCAAATCCCGCAACCCATCTCATACCCTTCTGATAATCTTTTCTTCAATCCGAAGTCTATTTCTCTCACTCCTCCATATTATCCTGCATGCTGAAACATATCATAAAACATTCCAACCATCCTCCTTTTCTCAGAGATTACTCTGCAAAAGCTCGATTCTCGATCATACTGCTGCCTAAAATCCTTAAACGCCGCATTCTTAACTTTTGAACTCACTAGGACCGCTATCTAGAGTCACCCACTCCGACTGGCCCCGAATACAATCAACTCCAGGGCTCTCTTAGCACATGAACACCCTTTTCAATGAAACACGTGATTGAGTCACTAACCTTACAACTCGCCCATGCCTAAGCATAAGTTCTAAATCTTCCAAGCCCAACCCTGGCCCGACAGGGCCAACTTTTGCACTTATTCATAAAATCCCACGCACAATTACCATCTTACTCCTTTCCCTTAGCTGAAATAACTTGGCAACACACTGAAAATCCGCGACCCTATGCGAAGACAACCCTACGACCCAACTGCAGATGGTGGGACTCCCCCACTTAGCTCGAAGCTACTCCTTGCACCACTCTAGACGGCGCCGAGATCCTTTATCCTTTGGTAACACGATCTTGCTCAACCCATCCGTCCAGTTCTTCCAAATTCTCTTGCTAGAGCTCCCTAAATACTCAGATCCTCTAGCATCCTTCACACATTCTACCTCCTACTGACTAACCACTAGAACCCTCACCAAGACCTACCAACCCCGCCATTGCTAACCTATTCACGGAAGACAACCCACCTGTGGAAATCACCCGCGGACACCTCCCAACGACGTTGAAATGCACGCTCCCTACGACTTCAATACCCCATCCTACGCCCTGGTTCATTTACCGACGTACTAGTCCGTCCGCTCCTCGTGGACATCCATTAAATGCGCAACAATGTCTTCAAATTCCAAGCTATGCTGCCGTCCCCCCACTTTGAGACTGCTCGACTTCCACTTCTTACACCTGGCCTCCTAGAAATGGAACCACCGCCTAGCCTCACTCCGGGATCATTCTTGTAGCTCCCAAACCAGCAGATCACCACGACTTCAAGCTCTCCGAAGATCATCTCTTCCCTAGCTGCCTCCATTACCAACCTCTATTCGGCACTGAACCAGTGGAATCTGTAAGATCGGGGTATTCTCCTTTTTCCAAGTATTTATCTATGTCATGAAACCAAGGATTTCTGTCTGTTTCTTCTTCGATATGGGCACAGTAAGCTGGCTGATTATCGATTTTTATGGGAATAGGGTCAATGAAATTCTTGTCCGGATGCTGGATCATTGAGTACAAAGTAGCTAATGCGTCAGCGAACTCATTCTGGATTCTGGGGACGTGCCGGAAATCTATCTTTATGAACCTCTTTCTTAACCCCTGTACATGGTGCAGATACAGTAGTATCTTGGCATTCTTTGTTGTCCATTCTCCTTGTACCTGATGTACCAATAAGTCTAAATCACCAATCACTAACAGCTCCTGGACGTTCATATCAATGGCCATATTGAGCCCCAAGATGCAGGCTTCATATTCGGCCATGTTGTTGGTGCAAGGGAACCTGAGTTTGGCAGATATAGGACAATGTTGACCGGTCTCTGATACTAGGACTGCTCCAATACCGACTCCCTTGAAGTATGCTACTCCATCAAAGAATATCCTCCAACCATCATAGGACTCTACAATATCTTCTCCTATGAATGACACCTTTTCATCAGGAAAATATGTTTTCAGAGGTTCGTATCCTCCGTCTACGGGATTATCAGCAAGATGGTCTACCAAAGCTTGTCCTTTAACTTCCTTTTGAGTCATGTAGACAATGTCGAATTCACTCAACAGGATTTGCCACTTGGCTAGCTTGCCAGTGTGCATGGGCTTCTGAAAGATGTACTTTAATGGGTCTATCCTTGATATGAGATATGTTGTGTAGGCACAGAAGTAGTGCCTCAGCTTTTGGGCGACCCAAGTTAGATCACAATAGGTACGCTCTAATAGAGAATACCAGGCCTCATATGGAGTAAACTTCTTGCTGAGGTAATAAATAACTTGTTCCTTCCTTCCTGTTTCATCGTGCTACCCCAGAATGTAGCCGAAAGCTCCATCTAATACTGAAAGATAGAGTAGTAAAGGTCTGCCTGGCTCGGTCAGTACTAGGAATGGCGGTGTTGACAAATATTCCTTGATTCAGTCGAAGGCCTTTTGACGATCATCGATCCACTTGGTCGCAACGTCCTTCTTCAGCATCTTAAAGATTGGCTCACAGATGACTGTAGACTGTGCTATAAACCGGCTGATGTAATTAAGCCTCCCCAAGAAACTCATCACATCTTTCTTGTTCCTTGGTGGTCGTAACTCTTGAATGGCTTTGACCTTGGGCGGATCCAATTCTATTCCCCGACGGCTTACAATAAATCCCAGCAGCTTCCCAGCAGGAACCCTGAATGCACACTTCGCGGGGTTTAGTTTCAGATTGTATTTTTGCAACCTTTTGAAGAACTTCCCCAAATTCTCCATGTGATCAGCAGCTTTCTTTGATTTGATAATGAAATCATCAACGTACACCTCGATCTCTTTTTGAATTATGTCATGGAATATGGTAGTCATGGACCTCATGTAGGTGGCCCCTGCATTCTTTAGACCGAATGGTATTATCTTGTAACAATACACTCCCCACGGCGTAATGAACGCCGTTTTCTCAACATCTTCCTCATCCATCCAAATCTGGTGATAACCAGCGAAGTAATCCACAAAGGACTGCAATTCATGCTTGGCGCAGTTATCAATCAGAATGTGTTTATTTGGCAAGGAGAAGTGGTCTTTCGGACTGTCCCGATTGAGATCCCGGTAGTCGACGCAGACTCTGACCTTCCCGTCCTTCTTTGGCACAGGTACAATGTTGGCTAACCATATGGGGTACTCTACTACCTGGAGAACTTTGGCGTTGATCTGCTTGGTAACTTCTTCTTTGATTTTCAAACTCATGTCGGGTTTGAACTTTCTGAGCTTTTGTTTCACTGGTGGACACATTGGATTGGTTGGCAGTTTGTGAGCCACAATAGACGTACTTAGACCAGTCATTTCATCATTCGACCATGCAAATACGTCCTCATACTCTCTTAAAAACTATGTGTATTCTTTCTTTTCTGATGGTGACAAATAAATGCTGATACGAGTCTCATTGACGTTTTCTGAATCTCCCAGGTTGATAACTTCGGTCTCATCCAGGTTGGACTTAGGTCTGTTCTCAAAGTTCTCAACTTCTTTGACAATCTCGTCGGGTATGTCGTCCTCTTCTGAATCAATGTCCATTTGCTGCGTTGTCTCATTGCATGTCACAGTCATCGGTTCATCAAGACAAGTAATAGTAATGCCTTTTCCTGACTCAAATCCTCTCCAGTTCAGGATGCTCTCGATCTTGTTATCCCACCATTTGTCCTTATCGATAGCATTGACCCATTTAACATGGTGGTAAGTTCCTCCGCCTGTCTTCCTTTTCCCGTCAATCACCAGAATAGTTTGACGGCTATAAATGAGGTTGCTACCGTCACCATGCCACTCGAATTTTACCGCCTGATGTAGTGTTGATGCTATGGCCCCAGCAGCATGAATCTAGGGTCGTCCCAACAACATGTTGTAGGATGCCGGAACATCTATCACCTGGAAATCCACTTCGAACCAAGTTGGTCCCATCTGTAGACACAGACTAATCTCCCCCATGGTGGACCTATGAGAACCGTTGAAGGATTTCACATTGATCGCCTCATCCTTTATCTCATGTAGCCCTTTACCTAATTTCTTGAGTGTTATCAACGGACAGATGTTAAGACTGGAACCTCCGCCGATCAAGATTCTTGTGATGAAATGATCCTCGCACTGCACGGTGATGTGCAATGCTTTGTTGTGCCCCAATCCTTCATGAAAAGTGATTTTGTGACTCTCCAGTACCTGGTCTACCATATTGGCCATTTCCCCACTAATGTTGCTGTTTGGCACGTATGCTTCACTTAACACTTTCAACAAAGCATTTCTGTGTGTTTCGGAATTCTGCAGCAGAGAGAGGATGGATATTTGTGCCGGTGTCTTGTTCAACTGGTCGATGACTGAATACTCCTTAGCCTGTACCTTTCTCCAAAGGTCATCGGGACCTGTTTCGATAAGGGGAGGCCAGTTGGCGGCCTGCTTGCTTGACTCATCCAGATGCTCAGGAGTGTAGACCCTACCAGTTCTAGCCATACCCTGTGCTGCGACAACTTTCTCAGACCTGACCTTGCTTTTCCTTCTTGCCTCGGCTGTGTAGTCCCAAGGAATGGAGTTTGAATAGAAGGGTGGCGTGGTTGACATTGCCACCGGAATTGGTGCAGCCATCATTATTTCAAACGGAATGTGTGTTCGGGGTGGCAAGATTGCGACCTCGAACGAAGCTGGTGTATTTGCTGGAGATACAAACTCAACTTTAATTGGCACTGGTGACTTTGCCGGTGGCGCTGCTTCAAACTCAACTGGTATAGACATATTAACCTCAACAGCCTCAGATGGCTGAATCTGGACTATGACCGGTTTTAGAGTGACTGCGGATTTCTTTGGGTCATCGCCTTTTGCGATCAACCCGATCGACCCCTCGGGATCCCAATCATCTTCTATTTCAATCATATGGACACCTCTACCTTTATGGTCTGGCAAAGGATTGTCGCGGACGTTTGGAGCGGGGTCTTTTGCCACAATAATCTTGCTGTCAATGAGAGCCTGTATTTTGTCCTTCAGAGAACGGCATTCTTCGATGGTATGTCCCTTCATGCTGGAATGGTATGCACATAATTTGTTTGGGTTAACCCACTTAGAAGGATTCTCAGGGGTGACAGCAGGGATAGGTGTAACATAACCAGCAACTTTGAGTTATTCATATAGCTGGTCAATGGGCTCGGCTATGGCGGTGTATTGCTTTGGAGGACGACGATCAAAATTGGGATGAGGTCCAGGGAAGTTTTGGCGTGCAGGGGGTGATTGGTAGTGAGATGGCTGGGAATTATAAGTGTGATAGACAGGAGCGGGTTGTGGATATTTGGACGAAGCAGGTTGATATGTGGGTGGTGGAGCTTGGTAGGATAGTGGCGGAGTTTGGTAATTTGGTGGTGGAGCTTGGTAATTTGGTGAGGGTGCTTGGTAATTTGGTGTTGGATGATATGTGAGTGGAGGTGTCGGATAGGTTTGGTACTTGAGCGGGGACTTGGTTCTTTGTGCAACCATTATGGCTCCCACATCTCTCTTCTTAGACACACCACCGGACTGTAAAGCCTTATTAGTGGCTTGCAAGGCTTCAAAATATGTGACCATACCGCTTTTAATACCTTCTTCAATCCGCTCACCCAATTTGATGATGTCAGAGAACTTGTGGCCCTCAACCATCATTAACCGTTCATAATATTGTGGGTCCTGAGCCCGGACAAAGAACTTGTTCATCTGTTCTTCTTCTAGAGCAGTTCTGAATTTAGCGGCTTCGGACCTCCAGCGAATAGCATACTCGCGGAAGGTTTCTATAGGCTTCTTCTTCAAATTTTGAATGTAGAACATATCTGGTGCGTTCTCTGTGTTGAATCTAAACCTGTCCATGAAATCAGACGCCATGCTTACCCAGTTTGACCATTTCTTGGGGTCTTGGCTGATGTACCAAGACAGTGCATCTCCCTTCAAACTCCTCATGAACAGCTTCATGCGGATTCTTTCATCCTTTCCCACGCCAACCAATTTGTCGCAACAGGTCATCAGATGGACTCTCGGATCACCAGTACCGTCAAATATTTCAAACTTTGGAGGTTTGTATCCTCGGGAAGTTCGACATCAGGTTGGATACAAAGGTCTTCATAATTCAACCCTTCAATCCCCTTGATCCCTTCAACACCCTGGACTCGGCTAGTCAGTTTCCTAAGCTCCTCGGCCAGGTTCCCGGTAAGTAAATCCTTTTCATCAGACTCGGATGCCAGTGGGATAGGCGGAGTGGAGTGGGTCATGGTTTCCACATAAATGGGATTGTTATAGGTGTGGAAATGGTCTTTTGTGGGGTTTTGAGGTTCTGGGATGACTAGCGGGGTGTTATTTGTAGTGTGGCAAGTATTGTACTGTGTCGGGAGAGTTTAGTTCTTTGGGGGAGTGGTGTGATGATGGGGTGCGGGATTATTTTGCTGTCTTGGGATATTTTGTGGAGGTGCAGGTTTTTGAGCATTTAGAAGGTTGACGTCAAAGACGTTGAGGGAAAATGACAAGTTGGCCAGATTCCAGACTTGATCGAGTTCTTCCTGAAACTTCAGCAACTTTTGTTCAAGTGGCGACATGTTCTCATGCAGGACCTGAATACCTTGGCCATCAGTGGCCTCTACCCTTTCAATCACATTCTCCTTTCTGATGCCGCTGGACTCTTCCATCTTACTTTTGCCTTTATTTTTGCCCTTAGGAGGACTAGGGGGAGGAGTAGGTGGAGGGCCCTTGGATCTGGTGTGATAGGCTGATGATGCCAGAATGCACGAACTAACCTTTGAGGAGGGGAGTAAGACAAAATAAAAACAAAAGGTAACCAAGTCAGTGAGGATTATGAAAAGAGCATTGCAGTATTTAAACACATAATGCGGAAGTGAAAGTGTGTCCTAAGTTGGGGACCTCTTTGTGCCCGAGGTAGACCTATCTACTTGGTCCCAAAAGGACCTTCCCCAGATTCAGCATTCTTGCTTCCCTCGTACAGTTTCCCCAACTCGTGAAGTCCCGGCAGCAGATAAGTTCTGGCTAAGTATCCCCCTGCAGCTCCCTCAACCCTTTTGATGAACTTCTCTTCCAAATCGATTATACCTCGTTCCAAATACCCCAGCCTCTTGTTGGCGCTAATATCCATGTCCTTCCATTCTTCGATCAGTCTTTTGTTGGACTCATGTATCTTGTGGTGATCATCCTCATTTTCCCGGATCCTTTTACGCAACTAGTTGAACTTGACTTGTGCTTCAGCCCTTTCATCCATAACCCTGTGACCTCGGACGTACCCTGGCTTGTTCTGACCACCCAGATCTTCTTCTAACCACCCAATATAGAAAGGAGTATAACCAGCGTGATACTTGTCCGGCTCGATGGTGTCTTTCTCAAGTATAACCTTGCAGCGCCATAGGTGGTGAGCTTGGCACTTGTGAGGACTATCATTATTTTGAAAGTCGGCTCGGAGATGGCTCATCTTCTCGACCCTAGGGATGACTTTCTTCCTTCATGCCTGCCTCATAACTCGAAGAGGGATGTAAGGGTATGTCCCCCTTAGACCAATCAGCACCAGAAATGATGTGTCTCGGGATCAAATGATGAATTCATCTGTTGGAAACCATTCGAACATCCATTGAACCTGTTCTTCAGTCAGGTTATCAAAAAGCTCGACCCATCCTTCAGCATCTTCAGGTTGAGTGAACATGTCAGGGATATATTTCATTCACTTCGGGTGATGGAAAGCAATGTGGCCATCCCACATGCGGTGGTGGATGTCCTGTCGATATTCCCCCTTTTGGAGGTGTTCTACGAGCCAGAGTTGGAGTAACAGATTGCAACCTTCGAAATGCTTTGCTCCTTGTTGACATTTTTCTAAGGCCCGGTACATATCCGCAATGATCATGGGCACAATGTTGAAATATTGCCCATTTAACCCTTCCATTATGGTCTTAGTTACCATGGCTATCGTGGTATAGATTCTTTCTTTCTTCATCAGAAACACGATCAATCCTAAAAAGCAGACCATAAATACAAACACTCGGCGATGGACGTGTCCTAGAGAGGTGATAGCAAACTTGTCATGGTAGGTACGGTATGATTTGCTGTAGCCATACTGTTCGTACAAGTAGTCAAAAGAAATGTACGAATCCTCCAGACATACCAATTCTGCGTCCTTTTTCAGACCCATCATTTTGAGGAAACTTCTGCCTGTGCGATTCTCAGGTATCAGCAACCCCAGAGTTTCCCATACTAGGTTAGCCAGCCCTCCTATCTCTTCTATCAATGGTGCCATTTCGATTTTCCCAAATCAGAACATGGATCTTTCACGATCCCAGAACAGGGTAGCAACCTCTACTATCATTTTGTTAGGCTGGATTTCCAGAAAAGATGGTAGATTACCAAGTGTTTCCTGACGATAGCTTTGTCGCTAGAGTGTATATCCTCCCACCAACTCAGCAATTTTGGGTGGATGTTGGAGACCATGCCGAATCTGGGGACTTCGTGCCTCATTTTTTTTCCTGCAAAACAAATAGGTTAGGCCCTTACCCCCACAGGACTCGACTATTTAACGTCAATAATTATCAAGAAACATTTAGTTCTCCAAATAAATGCACAGAACGTGAGGGCGTCCGTTTGGGTTTAGGGACACCCGGCGGACTTTTGGATAAGGCTATCTTAAAAACTATCGTGCGGACGACACTTTAGCTTGACTAGGTTTGACCATGATGCATGTAATAGTTCAACAGAGTACGGTTTCTATGGGGTTTTAGACTGGTACCCTCGAGCAGACAACTCAAGGGGGGAAAGGCACGGAACCGTCGACTGCACCGTTGATCGACTAGTTTTACTGCTAATAAGCCTTTCCGAAATTAGGGGGTGATAATATAGGAAGGGCGCAACCACTCATCAAGCGTTGCTATAGTATTTTGTTTGGCACGAGTGGAGTATGAATGTTGAGCATGATTTATGCAATAAGTATTAAAACAAGTTGTCACGGACTTGCACGTTAAAGAAAGCGATAAAAATGGTAATAATGATTTAAAGCAGTTACAAAAGGAAATAAAGAGCATGTGAGTTACGTTTGGAAATAAATACTCGAAGTAAACAATTAATTGCATGCAAAGGTAATGGGAAAGGGTGAAAGTGTTTAAAATAAATTCATAAATTCACGAAACAATTTGAAATGGTAAAAGCCTATAATCCCCAGCAGAGTCGCCATGTTGTCGCGCACCCTTTTTCTTCCTCCTCCTCAGCGGAGGACTGGGTACATGGCATTGGTTGGGACAACTCTTTCCTTTCGGGAAAGGGGTTTGTATATTTTGGAGAGTCACCACCTAATGATTTTAACGGTGCGTTAGGGCACCTAAGGGGTTCAATTACAAATACGTTGCTAACCAGAGATTTGGGTAAGGGCTTGAAATTATCCTAAGGGGAAGGTGTTAGGCACCCCTCAGGATCCACAAGTGTGGTTCCCGGCCAAATAGTTTCGTGAATTTGTACAAATAGCAAAATAACAAGTAAAAGGCCAAATAAGAGGGAATTTAAGTCTTAAGCATACAAGTGTTTAGAAAAACAGTAGGGGTAATTACGAACTATCGTATACAAGTGTCCTAGGTTTATAATAATATGGATCACATCAATGCAATACCCGGTAATCACTCCTCGAAGAGNAGGTGATTAAAGCGTGCGTTGGTCACGGATTCTATTGCGTGCTATTACCAGTCCCATCCTATCAGTCCTAGAGGAGGTTAGGACTACTATCCTATAAGGTGGGTACTAGGCAGACCCTCAAGTTTAAAAGGGTAAAATTCTAAGGCGACAAGCAAAGAACATGTAGGACTGCAGTCAGTGGGAAACACATAGGAACATATAGGAGGCTCAGATTTTCCTCTGCAGATAATGCATATAATTAGCACGACTCAAGCACATATAAGGGCAGTGTTATTAATAAGATCCTAAGACATGGTATCTAGGTGAATTCAAAGGATAAACAGATATGCAGACTTGTTTTATAACCCAAGAAAAATATTCTCTTAATCAATTTGCCTACTGATTTAAAAGTACCAATTAGTGTTAAGCAGCAGACACAAGAGAGACAGATTTCTAATTTTGGAAAAAATAGTCACCTAAGGCTTGCCTAGGCGGGGACAGTGTATATTAACAGAATTATTAAAGGAACTGTTGCAAGTTATTACCTAAACATGATGTTCTAGGTTGTTCAGAACGCAGAAGCATTACCAGTTATTTTTTAGGGAAAACTGAGTGGGGTGGTTATACTTTTTATACACTAGTAATTAGACTAAATGTAGTTGAGATTAGGGCCCTATAACATGATATCTAATGCACAGATAGAGATGCAGAATGATGAGTATGCAGAATTCCTAAGCACGATTTCTAAATTTTTAGTATTAATCATGGTTTCAGAGGATGTTAGAGTGATAATTTTTTTTAATGTTGTTTAGCCTAGGACAAGATTTCTAAGCGTACATGGCAGTGTGGAACATGACAGTATGAAATACCATTTATTAGCAGGATTTTTCTAAGTAAAAGTGAACATGCTGAAACAGTGGGCATGAGACCTAATAAACATGATTTCTAATGCGTGAATATGAACATATGGGCCTAAACATGATCTCTATTGCACAGATAGGAAATAAAGTCTAATAGCATGATTTCTAATGCATGAATTTCAACACATGGGCCTAAACATGATCTCTATTACACAGATACGAAATAAAGTCTAATAGCATGATTTCTATCCCTTTAATATCTAATGCATGTGTAGCTACCCCTCCCTTTTCACTATCCATCCCCTGAGTCGTTCACAAATTATTACAGGCCAGGGATTTATGAATTACACAACCAAAAGAAAATAAGAAGTTACTTCAATAGGGAGCCTTCAATTAGGCCCAGATCTTCCAAACTTCACTGCCTTATGGTATTGCATAGCCTTTTCATAATCCGGATGTGTCAGAGTTCCCTAAGGACCTCAAGGGATCCGGGGCAGCGCTCACACCCAGACATAGCCAAAAGAATTAAACATGTGCAGTGTGGAAGTGCTAGCCTTGTGTGTTACTCAAAGGGTTCCCAAAGCAGTGCTCACACGAAGGGGGCTGAACTTAAACTTCTAAGAGTATGTGTGAGAATGCTTTTATTTAAAAGGATTTAAGTAAGAAACAATTTTGAGAAAGAGTGAGTAAGAAAACAATTTTGAAAAAGGAAATGGGAGCTTAACATCACACAAGGACCAATGATAGTCCAACAATCACAAACAAGGGTAATGGGATTAGGGACAAATACAGAGCATGTAAGGGCATACATACAGCAGGCAGATAAGCACACAGACATGCAATCAGGAACTTCTAAGGGTCTAGAAGATCAAGGGGGTATAGTGCTAGGTCAGATTAACACCTAAGGCCATGGTTAAGCTAATGTGCCAGTCATAGGCATGTAAGAAGTAAGTGCTAAGTTTACAGAAACATGCTGGACATAAACAAATAAAGCCTAATTTAAACATGCAGGGGGGAGTTCATGATCCTAGATATATGTTGAAGAATAAGTAAGAAAGTTAGAAGCATACTGAATCACAACAGTAAAGGAAACATGTTGGTTTCGATGAAGTGAAGAAAGCAATAACACAAACAGTAAAGTAGGAGAATGCACAATAGCTAGCCTTGGCTTGCAGCCGGCTAACCCAGAGTAGTAGTAATTAGCACAGAAGAGAGAGCACAAAGTCGTTTAAATTGTGAGAGAGATTTTTTGAACAGATTAGTTCGTGTATGTATGTGTGTATGAATAGAGTATATATAGTTTTGAAAACTTGATGAAAAATAAGGAAAGAACCATATATAGCTTAGAGGAATATAAGAACAGTGTAAGTATGATAGGCAATTAGGAATCCCTCAATTGAAGGGGTAAACTCCAACAGCTAGTAGGTAAAAATAATAATTAAGGAAAGTTCTTATGCTTGTAACATGTAAGGAAACAGTTTCACCCTTAATTCAAACATACAATTGAAGCTAGGTTCAGAAAATATCACTTAAGGAAATAGCAATCAATTAACAGTTAATCAATTATGTAACAAGGTAAGAAAACAAAGTTGGAAATAAGAACATCTCATAAGAAATCAGGGATTCGAAATTGGTGCTAATTAAGGGATGGCCTCATGTATCTAAGGAAACATGCAGAATCAGCAGAGGATATCGTATGAAAAATCAGTACAGTACTACTCATAATCATTCAGGGATTCAAGACAGTAGTGATTCAAGCAGAGTGAACACACAAGACGCAACGAAATCAAGGACCCAATAGCATAGTGAAGCAACAATCACAAAGAAACATGGGTTGCTCATGGGAAACAGACACACATACAAATCGAAAGAAAAGACATGCTCAGCACAATGTTAAAACTAAAGAAATCATGATTAAAAGTGATAAACGTTTAAGCATATGAGAAAAATCACTTAAACTTCAAGAAATCGTTTGAAGAAAAGGTCTCATGAACCCTAAGTGAAAAACTTGTTCAAAAATGGAAAACCTTTAAGAAAAAGTGTAATAATACTCGTAATAAACCTGGATCTAGTGTAGATCTAAGAGAATAGGAAGGTTTTTGAAGAAAACACGTAAAAAGCTTCATGATATACACAGATCTAAAACAGATCTAAAGGAATCGCGAAAATACTAGGGGTTAGGGTTTCAGAGAGTAAAAAAAAGAAAAACCTTAAAGATGTCGTCATCGTTAGCCGGAAAAGTCATGGCTCTTACTCAGATGGCCGCAGGAGGCCAAAAGATGGCATGAGGGACCATAGGTAGGAGCTGAACCACTCCAGGCTCGCCTGAGGGCCTTAGGGTGCCATTAGACCGGTGTAGGGTGAAGCAATAACCAGGAAACAGTGAAAGACCACAGTTTCCGGCGAGGAAACTAACCGGAGAAGACGAACAAACTCCATCGGAGGTGGAGAGATAAGGGAAGGTTCTAGAGATAACCAGAGAGAACTAGAGAGAGATAGAAAGAGAATGAGAGATTGGGAAATGAGGGGTCGGAGGGGGGGTAGGTCTAGGTTTAATTATGGTAGGTGGGATCTGGGTCGTTGATCTAATTTGATCAACGGCTTAGATAGATCCGGGGTTGGGCCGGGTATGGAATTGGTTTGGGCTGGGTATGGAATTGGGTTGTTAAAATCAGATGGGTTGGGTTAGAATTAGGCTAGAATTTAAATATTTGTGGCTAATTGTTAAACACCCATTAAAAATAGATAAATAATTAAATAAAAATAGCTAGTAATCATATAAAATGAAATTGATGATAGATAAATGAAATTAAGGTAATTAATAAGTATAAAAAATATAAAATGAAATAATTATTGATTTAAATGGTATAAAATATACAATTAGGCCATAGTTGTAAAGTTATTGTAATTATGGTCAAATAATGCCAAATTGGCTAATTTGTGAAATAATTAAATCCTAATAGGATTAAAATGATATATTCACTGGGAAATATTTTGAAATTCTTTATAATAAAATTTATGAGTAATTATTTAATATAAAAAATACTGAATAAATTAGAAAAGGATTTAATAAAAATATAAAAAAATTTGGAAAAATACCAGTTATTATAAAGAGCGATTTTGAAGGTATATATACAAATTTTAAAATAATTTGAGAAAAAATTGGGTATCAACATTTTCCTGATAAGGTTTTTAACGAGGCAACAAATAAAGCGTATTACAGATATATGTACTCTTTTTCCTTCACTAAAATTTTTTCCCACAAAGTTTTTTCTTAGCAATATTTTAACGAGGCATATTATCTATTATTGGATATACAAGAGGGAGTGTTGTAAAACCTATAGTAATTTGTGGCTACTCCCACTACTTTCACCCATGATGTATATAACCTCTCACTACTCATCACTATTATGATTGTAACTCCCACACCTCCATAACCTCTCCCTATTACCATTCCCCATGATTTCAAAGGTTAATGTCATGTTTAAGACAATCCTTTTGTAACCTTCTATGTAATAGTATAAATATAGGCATGAAATGTGATATAGGATACACTTGGAAAATATTTGAATACATGGAAGAAATAAAAATCTCTTATCTCTTTTTATCTCTATATCTCTTAGCTTGTTTTTTTTGTTTTATATTGTTACTTTGAACTAAGTTTCTTAACACATGGAGAATAAAAGAAAATATTGCACGAAAAGTTAAGAGGCCATGTTGTTGAGCAAGTTAATTTTCTTGTTAGGATTACACTCTTTTCATTGATATGTGCAGTTAAAGATGTGTCTTATCAACAACCTAGAAATCTATCACTGATCTAATTTGAGAAATGATTGTTGATTGATTTTGAGAAAATGACACTGTATGGCCGCAGGAAAAAAAATATTTTCATATATTTTTATATATTTGTATTTATGATCTTTGCCCTTGATTTTTTGCCTCATTATACTTTGGAGCCAGGCCCGATTCTGGTTCAAGCCTTTGGGCCAACCCTGGTACTTATCGGAGGAAGTGCACGGTTAGCTACTAATTAGAGATGTCTTTATTTTTTAGCCATTGGTTATAATGTATTTACTCTTTAGTTAGTGCTTAATAATTTTTTGCCCGTCCGGACGAAAATACTCCTGTGCTAGACATGGGTGATGTGTAAGTATTAAGGACATGGTATCCTTAACTTCATGAATTATTAAGGACATGATGTCCTTAACTTCATGAATGCTGTGTAAATATTAGGGACAAAGTGTCATGTATTTGCACCTTCCGTTGTTAAACTTTATGACATCATGTCCTTGACTTCATATGTGCAGTGTAAACATTAAGGACATAGCGTCCTTAACTTCATGTGTACAATGTAAATGTTAAGGACATAATATCCTTAACTTGTATTTGCATCTTCTGTTGATAAATTCGAGGACCTCATATCCTTAACTTTATATGTGCAGAGTAAATATTAAGGACATGGTATCCTTAACTTCATGTGTGCAGTGTTGTGTTGTGTAAATATTAAGGACATGGTATCCTCAACTTCATGAATGTTGTGTAAATATTAAGGACAAAGTGTCCTGTATTTGCACTTTTCATTGTTAAACTTTAGGACTCATGTCCTTAAGTCCATATGTGCAGTATAAATATTAAGGCCATAATGTCCTTAACTTCATGTGTGCAGTGTAAATGTTAAGGACACCATGTCCTTAATATTTATACAGCACTCATAAATAAAGGGTAAAAATATCCTTTTGTATTAATTTTAATAAGTAGTGACTATTTTTGCTCAACATTAAAAATACTAGATAAAAACTAAATACTATGTTAAAATGTAGCTATCCCACGCCATTTCTACGTCTGGGGGAAGTGCACAGTTAGCCACTAATAAGACATGTATTTACTTTTAACCCATTATTTAAAATATCTTTAGTCTTTAACCACTGCTTTAATAAACTTTATCCTCCCGGACAAAAATACCCTTCTGCTCATAAAGTTCAGAACCAAGTATCATTAACTTATGAGCTTGTTACTGTAAGTTCAGAACTAGCTGTTCTTAATTTATGAGCTTGTAAGTCTAAGTTTAGGACTAGTTGTCCTTAACTTTTGAACTTGTAACTCTAAGTTCAGGACTACATGTCCTTAACTTTTGCTTGGAACTCGAAGTTCAGGACTACCTGTCCTTAATTTATGTGCTTGTAACTCTAAGTTAAGGACTACCTGTCCTTAATTTATGTGCTTGTAACTCTAAGTTTAAGGATCAAGTGTCCTTAATTTTTGAACTTCCAACTCTAAGTTCAAGACCAAGTGTCCTTAACTTATGAGTTTGTTATTGTAAGTTCAGGACTAGCTGTCCTTAATTTATGAGCTTGTAAGTCTAAGTTAAGGACTACATGTCCTTAGTTTTTGAGCTTGTAACTTTAAGTTTAGGACTACCTGTCCTTAACTTTTGAACTTGTAACTGTAAGTTCAGGACTACCTGTCCTTAATTTTATGTGCTTGTAACTCTAAGTTAATGACTATCTGTCCTTAATTTATGTGCTTGTAACTCTAAGTTAAGGACCAAATGTCCTTAATTTTTGAACTTCAAACTATTAAGTGGCAGCAAAATCTCTACTTTTGTCAAGAGAAAATAACCTGAAGATAAAAATTACTAATATCTACTTGCATATTCTCATCGAATTTCCAATCAAACGTTTATATCAAAAATAATGCAAGATTGCATAATCTGGAGAATTTCAAATTGGAAATACGAGACACTTTTGGGAAAGATTGTTGGGACGTCAGTGATGTCGAGTTCCAAACACTCAAATACTTAAAATTATTAAACTTCATGGATATTAGAGAATGGAAAGCAAAATCTCTATTTTGGCCAAGATAAAAATAATCTTGTACGTTCTTTACATTGGTTTAACATGAACAGAGAAAAGAGGTAGAAGAAAGGGCAACACAGTCTTTTCATATTAATTTTAATAAACTAGTGGGTATTTTTGCTTAGCATTAAAAATGCTGGATAAAAAGTAAATACCACTTTAAAAAGTGGCTGCCCCACACCATTTTTACCACAAATGATGCCCTAAATTATATTATAAATGGTTGACACGTATGTCGAACGTATATTGCACGTACATTAAATAGTGTAAATGCTATATAATAAACTTCATGAACCAAAGATTAATGCATGTAATATATTTTTTTTAAACACGTTTGAAAAATAAATTGATGATATGTAATAAACGAAAATGGAACAAACTACAAAAAAGTATTCACTGTTGAGATATGGACACAATTATTAACTTGCAACTTTTAAGATATGTTAACAAGAATTAAAAATCTAACTAATTTGTTTCTAAATTTTTCTGAGTCGAGATTCATTGAACACTCACGTTGCACGTATATCACATTTTAGTCCGTAGTTATGAAATTCATATTAGAAAATAATAAAGAGTATGTAAATAAACAACAAAGTCGTTATGAAATTTATATTGGCTTATTTTTCTTAATTAGCATCCCTTAAATTTAGAACAAAGAGTTAAAAGTGTAGGAAAAAAATATAGGGAACACTTAATTAGAAACGAGAAAAACTAATGATATAAATGACGTAATAAATAAGTAAGCGGTAGGTGAGTGAAAAAATGAGTAAAAGTATGATTTGTATCGATCAAAATAAATATATTAATGAAGGGGGAAGCTGGTGGTGGCGTCCATGTCAGAAGAAGAACCACTACTAAAAATTCGACCAAAATTCGACAGCGCTCGACTGACCGAAAAACTGATGAAGTCGATCGATTTTAACTGATGAAATCGAACCAAATACACTAATGGTAGAATAGTATCTTGCTACAACAAAAACCCCAGTTCGATTCCAAATAATGTATTCTTAATTACATAACTTAAAAGATCGGCCGAAGCCGGTCAATTTAGTTTGGGCCGATTGTGGAATTTAATTTGCCTCATTATACTTTGGAGCCAGGCCTGATTCTGGTTCAAGCCTGTGGACCAACCTTGGTCTTTGTCGAGGTAAGTGTACGGTTAGCCACTAATTAGAGATGCCTTTATTTTTTAGTTATTGTTTAAAATGTATTTACTCTTTAGCTAGTGCTTAATAATTTTTTGTTCGCCCGGACGAAAATAGTCCTGTGCTAAACACAGCGGCGGACCCAAGATTTTGTGCAAGCGGGTTCAATCTTAGAAGTATATTACTTTAGTCATAAAATAGTAGTTGTCAAGCGGGTTCAAATAAATATTATACAAAATTTAAATAGCTTTAATCATAATTTATACATATACACAGTATTATTTTTTAGTGAAGCGGGTTCAGTTGAACCCGCTGGCCACCACCTGGGTCCACCACTGGCTAAACATGGGTGATGTGTAAGTATTAAGGACATGGTATCCTAACTTCATGAATTATTAAGG
Organism: Nicotiana knightiana; assembly: GCA_005239525.1. Lineage (NCBI taxonomy): Eukaryota > Viridiplantae > Streptophyta > Magnoliopsida > Solanales > Solanaceae > Nicotiana > Nicotiana knightiana. Next base: position 67,749 of record ML430965.1, read on the forward strand.
ACATGACGTTCTTAACTTCATGAATGTTGTGTAAATATTAAGGACTAAGTGTCATGTATTTGCACTTTCTGTTGTTAAACTTTAGGATATCATGTCCTTAATTCCGTATGTGCAGTGTAAATATTAAGGATATGACGTCCTTAACTTCATGTGTGCAGTGTAAATGTTAAGGACACCATGTCCTTAATATTTATACAGCACTCATGAAGAAAGAGTAAAAATATTTTTCGTATTAATTTTAATAAAATAGTGATTATTTTGCTCAACATTAAAAATACTGGATAAAAACTAAATACTATATTAAAATGTGGCTATCTCACGCCATTTCTACGTTTTTGTCCGGAACTGTGGCCTGCCCATTTGAGAATACGAAAACAACTTATTTGGGGACTACATCATAAAATAACGCCACGTCAGTTGATGCTCAACTCGCACGTGGCTACCGTCTCAAATTGGACCCGGATCCGACTCCATATAGGTCTTGTTTCAGTTTGAACACATTTTGGAGTTGAACTTGAAGAGCAGAGGAGGAAGCGATAACTGTCTTCGAGTAAATACCTTTGGTTAGTATTTTCCTGAGTATTTTGCTGCTGTGTATGTTAGAATATACCGTAAATATATTATCTGAAAATCATATTTATGTATAGGTATGCATTGATTTGAACTTGAATTTTTTGTTTTTCCTAGTTCTCTTTTTGAATGATTTTCGGTTGATCCTATCACTAGCAAATAGTTCTAGTAAAATTTCTATTTTTGTGTGTATCAGAATTTTTTGATAGGCGATTTTTTTCAAAAGTGCAGTCTGCTGGGAATAAGGGAAAAGCATGATTAAAGAAAAATGCTTTTATGAATAAAAAAAATGTAAAATTTGTATTTAGTGTAAAAAACGAAAAACTATAAACACAAGCTACAAAGGAATTGAAATTACTGAGTGTGTATTATTGTAACCCGTAAAGAAGCATAACCAACGGTATGTTATGTTGCTGATTTCTTGTGGAGCATGATCCTACGTTTCTGATTGTTCTTAGCTTGCTCAGTTCGTTAAGACTGAGGAGATTTGGACAAGTTGTAGTTATTCCTTTTCAATTTTTGATAAGATTATGCACACGAAACAATGAACAGAATGAATAATTTGTGTTTCTTTGGTTCAAAATGGTATCTTTCTGCTTGTAATTACACTATTCGTCAATTCTGGACTATTATATGCCTCTGGAATTTCTGTTATCAATTTGCTCGCAGCTGGTTTTGGTATTGATATTGGTAAAGGTTTGAGTATTGCATTCTATGGTGTAGCATCCTTGAAAGAAGTCAAGAGGGATAAGTTGCCCAATGATCAGTGCGGTTTCTTCAGAGTTGAGTCATTTGCATAGCAACTGCTCAAATTGTAGAATTTTTCCCAACATTTTTACTAGTTTTGTTTGTTATTGGTCATTGAACTAGCATATCATTGTAAGAGTAAATTCTTTCCACCCTGTAAGAAGTCTTCAAATTTGTCTAAGTAATTGATTTGGAACCAAACTTAGTTATGCTTGTTGTTTGTGTTCCTACATTTTAGTCATTGTAATGATCCATTTGTTCATTGTTTGTTTTGCTTCTTGATAAGTACTGCATTTTGTTTGCTTTGTGTGTAACCTTCCCCGTCATAACTAGGTAGAAATTTTACAGAGAATGATGGCAGAAGAGACAACAACATGTGTCTGGCATGGCTAGCGATCCACCCGCAAGACTCATACGACTTCTCCGAGCAAAATTTCCAATAATGGTCCTTGATAACAATCTCCTTTTGCGTGGTCTTCAAAAATACGGGAGAAACAAAGAGATGCTTGGATTTTCATATGGAGAGATATTTCTCCTAAAGATCTGCCAATCATAGCAAGAACAGCTGGCAGAGTTGCTGGCCGTGCCATTGGTTATGTTCAATTGGCCCGTGGTCAATTTGAAAGTGTCATGCAGCAGTCTCAAGCTCGCCAGATGCTTAAGGAACTGCAAGATACCATTGCTCAATTAAAAGCCATACATCATTAAATTCGAATAGTCTCGTTTATGAATCAGGTCCATTGACATCGAGGCTTGTAGACAACATCAGCGCTACAGCTGGGACTGGCACGATAGGAAATGGACCTCAGAAATCTGATGAAAAGAGCACAATAGTTGAAAATGGACCTAAAAAATCTGATAAAGAGAGCAAAGCAGTAACTGTCACACCTAAGGATAATAATTCAGGGAGTTCAACTTTGACTGATATGCACAGCCAAGCAGCTGCTTATGCGAGATTGGCAGAAATGACTCCTTTGAACTCTCTGTCCGTAGATAGGGAAGGTCTGAGTGAACTGACTGATGAATCTGGCAGTATTATTGTACTCCTTGTCTCTGCTGAGAGTGCCGGAATGTTGCCAAAACGTAAAGGTGAAGCAAAGGGGCCTGACATTGTCTTAAAAGAAATACTAGAGGCAGAAGTGGCAAATAATGCCAAAGAATTTTTCTCACAGCCACAAAACCAATTAAAAAGTGAATAAAGGGGTATATTGGAAGAACTTTTACACCATTAGGAGGCCAAGTGAGCATGTTAACATTGGACGAAAGATCATCGTGGAAAGAGAAACGATTTAGGCCCAGTTGGCGTCTAGTTAGGGTTGAGTAATTTAACCTCGTCTTTGCAGATATCATTCCCTTTCCCTCTCCCCTCTCAATCAGCTAGGGCACTACAACATTAAACCTTTCGTTGGGGTTTCCTCATTTTCTTTTTGCATTGGTTTTTCAATTTTTCTTCTGCGAAGATTCTTTTCTTCTTTCATTTTGCCTGTGTAGTTTTCTTTCCTTCAATCAATCAGAAGAGACGACAGTTTTGATATGTTTCAGTCATTATGGTTTAATTGATAAATGCATTTCTGTCTGCAATCTAACCAAAATGTAGCATTTTCTCTTTTCGAACTAGTTAGCATGTACAGTAAGACTATTAATCATGTTTTACCCGAGGATCTTATATTCGCCTGAGGTTTTTCTTTTTCTTTCCTTGCATTATCGTTTTCATGGTAATTGGAGTTGGAAGGTTTATCTTTGAGTTTTTTCCCACTGAAAAAGCAAACCCGGAGACTTGTGTTTCCTCTTCTTTCTCTTGTTCTCATTCCCTCCTCTCAAAGTTTTTAACTTGACGACGGGAGAGTTTTCATGGACGTGAAAGTTTGATATGAAGCCTCAAACTCAGAACATGGAGGAGTATAGGAGAATGAAAGGACAAATAAGTCAATGATCTACAACAGACAAATACATGTAAGATCCAATTCGTGTTTGCTAGCTTACTAGAAAAAGAGGCCACACTAATGACCTCGGAGTGCATATGAGACCCATGCCTGCCATGGAATATCCCTAACTTTACTGCATTTTTACTTTCTAACTTTAAGACAAATTTTGTAGTCTTTTTTTTATTTTAAGACATAACAAATTAGAGTTTGTGCGATTTACTAGTACTGAATTCCTCCTAAAATCGTCGGGTGGTTATGTGGAACACTAGATTTAGCGATGTTATGTTTTACAATCTATTAGCAATATTAGTCTAGACTAGAGTCCAGGTTTTAGCTGAATTGAATGAAGATACGGTTCCAATAATCTTTTCTTTTTAATAATATTGGAAGATGTTGCATGTCCTTCAGTTGATTATTTTGCTTCTTTTGCAGCAATGTTTGAAAGATATACTGAAAGAGCTCTGCATGTACAACAAAAGAGGAATAAACCAAGAGAACATATTAGCTGAAGCCAGAGTATAAGAAATCTGTGGAGGATACAGGTGCCAAATGAATTGTGTCTCTTTTTTAACGTATATTAGATGTGCAACGTGAAGTTAGAGGATCTTTCAGAATTCTCGTTCATGAATGTTTATATCCCAGGCCTTCACCAGTCAATAGGTGTGCTGATATAATGTTGTCAATCATGAAATTTCATAGAGTTATGTGAATGAGATAAATACTGGAATGCATTAACTTAACCTACTTTCTTTATTTTACCTTTTTGCTTCCTTTACGTCTATTTTTTTAAAAGCCGAGGGTCTACCGAAAGCAACGTTGTTTTTGCGTAAATTGAATTGCGAAAATGCTGAGACGTATTCTAGTTATCTGCCATTGGTGGTGTTTCTTCTGTAATCCTTGAAATGGAGGCATCGTTAGGTTCTTACCTGGGGTTTGCACATCTCTCTTGCCACTTGGTGATTCTAGGTTGAAAATGAGTAATTCTGTAATTGTGTTTGACTCTCCACTTGAGGAGATCATCTTGAAAGCTCACTTGAGGACAGCAATTCACCAATGATTGCATCAGTTGTTTTATCTTCCATTTTGACTGTATTTGAAGGGTTTTGAGTCCCACAATTAAAAGTATGAAGATTTATTCATTTCCCACTAACTAAAATCTTCTTTTCCTTCCTAGGCTGTCTTAGACTTCTATTCACTTTTCAAATTGAAAATTTTTAATTGACTATACCAAATGCAACCTTTAGGGGATGAGGCTTCTTGATTTTTCAAAGGGAGGATGATTTTTTTTTCCCCCTTCAATTTGTATGATTAGTTCAATGGTATCATTATGTCGGTCATTGGTTAGCTTTGGTGTTCAATGACATCTCTATGTGCTGCTACTTTACTTTTCTTCCAGCTCACTTTGTGTGACTCTTGGACAATTCAGCCTAGCTAATGACCAGATAAACACCTATGTTAGATAGAAGTGTGTTACATCAACACACTATTATCACCTCAAAATTTCCGGTTGCCCTTTCCACATTTTCACAAATTTTAAGCTTAATAATCACTTCTCTCCATAATTCAAAAAAAGAAAAAAGAAAAAGAGCTGCCAATTCGAGCAATCTCCATTACCATTGCCAAAATTTCTCATGACCCTTTCCATCAGCAGAGATGGTCCTTCTCATAGATTAAGTTAAATATGTCTTTCCTCGTCAGAATCTAGAGCTATATATTTGGTCTTGCATTAATGGGTTTGTTTCACACACAGAAGGGATAAAATAAGAGAAGGTCACTTGAGATGGTCTAGTTATGTCCTCTTGGACCTCTAAATGCACCATCCCTAGGTGCTACACTATGATGATAGACTGTGCTAAAAAGGGGAAGAGTTAAATATAAAATAACATGGGAGTAAAGTGATCTCAAACGGCCCGCAATTTCTTGAAATTCTTACCACGCAGGTGTTAGAATAGTTATGTGAATGTATGTAATTAGTCTCATTCCCTTATGTAATAGGAGTAGGTTATTTGTTATGTATGCATATAAATAGGGCTTATTGTAACATAGAATATTAATCATAATATTTTCTCCCATGCTTTCTCACATGGTATCAGAGCTTTGGTGAGAAGAGATCGTTGTGCGTCATTCCAGCAACATCCGGGAAGAAAAAACTCAGTCACCGTGCGATTTTTCAGTGACCTAAGTGACTATTTACGTCAAAGTCACTAATTATCAATGTTGTGCGAAATCCAACACCACCAAAAGGTTCCCAAGAGATAGGCGACCAACCCCAGAAAAAATCACATGAAAACATCCAGTCACGCGCCCCCACGCGCCTGCCAGAGTTCTGCCGCCGCCAGAGGGTCTGTCCCACGCGCCGGCGCGTGAGGGTTGTTCCGGCCAGAATTTGGAAAATTTTCTTTTGTACAGTGTAATCGTCTTGCAATTCCGAGCCTACCCATCCAATTTAAACCAAATTCCGACTACTTTTATATTTTTCCGGCGTGACCAGTGATTTTCAGAAAATTTTCTGATTTTTCTGGCGTCCAGAAGGGTTGATTTTTTCCGGCGTGAACATTATAATGTCATTCTTATTAGAAGCCTTAGAACCACAATCTGTTGGATCCAATGCATTGAATCAAATCCAGATGGTTTCTTTACCAGTTTATATTGAGTTCCTTCAGTACAAGCACGTAAACAGACATCTTCAGGATTAGCCTCCGTTGTTCCAACAGATAGTTAGCATGACTTGTGTCTCCCAATCTTCAACTTCTGAGTCTTGGATCATTGATTCAGGTGCATCTGATCATATTTCTGGTAACAAATCTTTTTTCACTAGTATTTCATATTCTCAATCTCTTCCAACAGTCACAATGGCCAATGGGTCTCAAACCATGGCAATTGCAATAGGTCAAGCAAGTCCACTTCCTTCCTTACCTTTAGACTCAGTTCTTTATGTCCTGACAGTCCTTTTAATCTCATAGCCGTTAGTCGCTTAGTCAAATCACTTAAATCTGCTGTTTTATTTTTTGATGACCTTGTTTTTATACAGGAACGTAGTACAGGGCGGATCGTTGGTATCAGGCGTGAATTTAGATGGACTTTATTACCTTATCCTTGCAAAATGACATGGACTCACATCTTGTCTTCCTTCAATGACTTGTCCCGTTACTGATTCACCAGATTTAGTACATAAACGGTTGGGACATCCCAGTTCGTCAAAACTTCATAAAATGGTACCTGGCTTATCTCACTTGTCGACTCTAGAGTGTGAGTCATCTCAGCTCGGTAAGCATACCCGCTCCCATTTCCCGCGGCGTCTTGATAATAGAGCAGAGTCACCTTTTACTTTTGTCCATTCAGATGTTTGGTGTCCTAGTCGGGTCAGTTCTACCTTGGGATTTCGCTACTTTGTCAGTTTCTTGATGATTATTCCAGGTGCACTTAGATATTTTTGATGAAAAATCGATCTGAGTTGTTTTCTATTTTCCAGACCTTCCACGCTGAAATTCAAAATTAGTTTGGGGTTTCTATCCGCACATTTCATAGTGATAATGCCCTAGAGTATTTGTCTTTACCATTTCATCAGTTTATGAACTCCCATGAGATTATTCATCAAACATCTTGTCCGCACACATCCCAAAAAATGAGGTAGATGAAAGAAACATCTTATTGAAACTGCTCGTATCCTACTCATACAATCTCATGTTCCGCTGCGTTTTTGGGGGGATGCAGTTCTTACATCTTGCTATCTTATTAATCGTATGCCATCTTCAGCTATCCAGAATCAAGTTCCATTCTCTGTCCTGTTTCCCCACTTACTTTTGTTCTCTCTTCCACCCCGTGTGTTTGGGAGTACGTTTGTTCATGACCTTACTCCAGGAAAAGATAAGTTAGCTCCTTGTGCTCTTAAGTGCATATTTCTGGGTTACTTGAGAACGCAAAAGGGGTATTGATGTTATTCTCCTGACCTCCATCAGTTTCTTATGTCTGCTGATGCTACCTTCTTAACCCAATCATACTTAATAGGTCCAGTTAATCACTTAGATATTTATGAGGTGCTACCAGTTCCGTCTTTTGGATATTCAGTCACTATATCCCATTCATCTTTCTCCATAGCTCCAGTTGCTGCTCCACCACCTACAGCTCCAGTTGCAGCTCCATCACCTATAGCTCCAGTGCCACCACCTAGTCCAGTTCCACCAACTATAGCTTCATTGCCACCACCTAGTCCAGTTTAACCTTCTACAACTCCACCACTACTGACTTATCATCGTCGTCCGCATCCAGCATCAGTCCCAGCTGATTCACGTTCTGCACCTGACCCTGCTAATACTACAGACTTGTCTCCTCTTGATCAACCGATTGCACTACGAAAATGTATACGGTCCACACTTAATCCCAATCCTCATTATGTCGGTTTAAGTTACTATCGTCTGTCATCATCCTATTGTGCATTTGTGTCATCTTTGTCCTATGTTTCCATCCCTAAGTCTACAGGTGAAGCACTGTCTCATCCCGGGTGGTGACATGCTATGATTGACGAGATGTCTGCTTTACATACGAGTGGTACTTGGGAGCTTGTTCCTCTTCTTTCGGGTAAATCGACTGTTGGTTGTCGTTGGGTGTATGCAATCAAGGTTGGTCCAGATGTCCAGGTTGATCGACTTAAAGCTCGTCTTGTTGCCAAAGGGTATACTCAGATATTTAGACTCGACTACAGTGATACTTTCTCTCATGTGGCTAAAATAGCATCAGTCCGCCTTTTTCTATCCATGGTTGTTCGCCATTGGCCTCTCTATCAGTTGGACATTAAGAATACTTTTCGTCACGGTGACCTTGAGGATGAGGTTTATATGGAGCAAGCACCTAGTTTTGTTGCTCAATGGGAGTCTAGTGTCCTTGTATGTCGGTTGTGTTGGTCCCTCTATGGTCTAAAGCAGTCTCCTCGAGCCTGGTTTGGTAAGTTCAACACAGTTATTCAGGAGTTTGGTATGACTCGTAGTTAAGCTGATCACTCTGTATTTTATCGACATTCCGCTTCAAATCTCTGTATTTATCTGGTCGTTTATGTTGACTATATTATTATTACCGGCAATAATCAGGATGATATTAATAAGTTGAAGCAACATTTCTTTCAGCACTTTCAGACTAAGGATCTGGACAGATTAAAGTATTTTCTGTGTATTGAGGTCGCTCAGTCTAGCTCAGGTATTGTGATCTCACAAGGGAAGTATGCCTTAGATATTCTTGAGGAGACAAGAATGACAGGTTGTAGACCTGTTGACTCTCCGATGGATCCGAATTCTAAACTTCTGACAGGACAGGGGGAGCCTCTTAGCGATCCTGCAAGATATAGGCGGTTGGTTGGTAAATTAAATTACCTCACAATGACTAGACCTGACATTTCCTTTCTTGTGAGTGTTGTGAGTCAGTTTATGGATTCTCCTTGTGATAGTCATTGGGATACAGTTGTCCACATTCTTCGGTATATAAAATCAGCTCCAGGCAAAGGCTTATTGTTTAAGGATCGAGGCCATGAGCAGATCGTTGGATACTCAGATGCTGATTGGGCAGGATCACCTTTTGATAGACGTTCTACGTCTGGATATTGTGTCTTAGTAGGAGGAAATTTGGTGTCTTGGAAGAGCAAGAAACAGAATGTGGTTGCTCGGTCTAGTGCAAAAGCAGAATATCGAGCAATGGTTATGGCGACATGTGAGCTAATTTGGATCAAATAGTTGCTCAAGGAGTTGAAATTTGGTGAGATTAGTCAGATGGGACTTGCGTGTGATAATCAAGTTGCTCTTCATATTGCGTCAAATCCAGTATTCCATGAGAGAACTAAACGCATTGAGATTGATTGTCACTTTGTTAGAGAAAAGATACTCTCGGGAGATATTGCTACAAAATTTGTGAAGTCGAATGATCAACTTGCAGATCTTTTCACCAAGTCCTCACTGGTCCTCGTATTAACTACATATGTAACAAGCTCGGCACATATGATTTATATGCATCAGCTTGAGGGGGAGTGTTAGAATAATTATGTGAATGTATATAATTAGTCCTAGTCCCTTATGTAATACAAGTAGGTTATGTGTTATGTATACATATAAATAGGGCTTATTGTAACATAGAATATTAATTAATAATATTTTTTCCCGTGCTTTCTCACAGTAGGAAGAACAAAACAAAATGAAAGCAAAAGATCCATATAGGCGATTCCAATCAATTGGAATTAACTTTTGTTATATAGGTGCACTTACACTAGGTTTGGTGTCTGCCAGAAACTTTTTTAGTTTGTTTAGAGAGAAAATGTTGGAGAGTCTTGTGTTAAAAGATCCTAATTTGTCAAAGATTGAGTATTCGAATAAAACGAGTCCAAATAGGAGCGGAATGAATCACCAAGGGTGTAGCTTAGTGGTCCATGAAGTGGTCGAGAACCCTGAGGTCTCAGATTCGAATCCCATAGGAGGCAAAAAAGCTAGGTAATTTTTTTTCGATCTGTCCAACCGTTGGTGGATAGAGTTACCCGATATCTATACTGGTGGGAGGTACAAAATACCTTGCGAAATTAGTTGAAGTGCACTCAAGCTGGTTCGGACACCACAACTAATTAAGAAAAAGGAGCGGTATGGATGTTAAAGATCAAGCCGACCCTAGCTAGTTTGGAGTTGAAATGTAGTAGTTATTGCTGCAGTACAGAGGGCGAGTATTGGATTGGTGAAGATTGTTGAGTCTTCTTAAGTGCAGTAATCTCTAATTTAGTTCGTTTATTTGGTAAATAAGGAGTGATCATTTCCCCAAGTAATATGACATTGGTGATAATGAATGATTTTCATGAGATTTCCACTCTGTAGAATCATATAAAAAGTTCATTGCATGGTATGTGCCATCCATCATCCTTGGAAAGGTCAGATGGATGAGAGGTTATGTTTCTGTTGGAGATTGGAGAGATGAAAATGACACAATTTTGGAGGAGCTTATAATGTCTTGGGATTCCATTTCATAAATGATCCATTTTCCTTACTCAAGGAAGGGCAGGGTTGCTATTTCCTAGGATAAGAATGTTGTACTTCCAACATTTATGGGAGCGGTTTGGAGTAGTTTGAGCTGGGGACTCTTCCTCTGGAGCCCTTGCTTAGGGTAGTGCAGTTTTTGTGGTTGCAAATAAAAATGTTAGGCCTCATTGTTAAGGTGCCAAAAATTTAGAAATTTTTCCTGTGGAGCTCAATCAAGAGAATGATAAGAGCACGAGATGTGGAGCGGAATCTATGTTATTCGGACTCTTCAAAAATGTTGTTGGATGCGTGTCGGATCCTCCAAATTTAGTGCATTTTTGAAGGATCCGACATGGGCGCGGCAACACTTTTGGAGAGTCCGAGCAACATAGAGCATAAGTTTGTTGAATATCATGATCATTCATCTGAAAATACTATTTCACTTAGTGATGTCCACATAATGGATGTACCTGCATATGTGCGATATGGTAAAAGAAATGCATTTTGGCACACTATCTAGTGTCTCCGGTCTCATTCGACTCTACAATGAGATTTATTCTATCCTTTCTGCTAAGATGCTAACATAACATCTTTTCTATTGGTATGACGATCATGGTTTTCATTTGTCTAGCATTGTAACGGTATATTAGGTACTTGAAATAAATTGCTTTGTTAGTTCTTTTTGTGTATAGGAAGACTGATAAGTTGCATTCAATCTCCTTTCAAATGTTAACTATTCTTTCATACTTTCTGCCCCCAGGGCTAAGTCAAGTGTCAAAGGTCGAGGGACTTGTGACTTAGGTCACAGGCTCAAGCCCTGCACCATATGAACTAAACGTGGTATTTAAATGGAGAAGGCTAAACGGGTCTGCCTGCTATTCCCAGGTTTTGAAAGCTGCGAGTGGTCCTAAGATTTGGCCCCAGACAGATTTCTCAGTCATAAAAAAAATCATACAATGACATACTTTCATCCTACATTTAGTTTATTAGTTCTATTACAATGACAGAATGGTTAAAAACTAATCTAGAAAAGCTGGATCTAGTGTTTGGACTCAAGTTCGATATTGATTCATGTGCATTTTACTGGAAAATACTAGTTTTCCAGTATCTATCACTTTCTGGCTCGAGAGATATCGAAGACCTGTGAGTTCTACCATGTAACATCATCATTTGTCCCGAGAAACACATTAAAAAAAATGGCTCCCCAATGTATAATCTACCCTCCTAAGGTTGTTTTGTTTTTGAGTGATTACTTTTTGTGGTAATGTAGGATTGCTAGATGTTCGTAACACGCAGCGGAAGATAATAACAATTCTAGGAAGATCTTTTCGTGTTTAAAATTTATTTATATGTCAAAGATCAGATTTAAGACGTACCTAGTGAAGAGAGTCTCGTTTCAAAAAAAATTCGATAGTGCGAAGACTCTATGCGTATCCACACCGAGATCGACCCTTGCTATCAAATCTTTGATCAATGAAACCCACGAACAAATTAAATAAAATTATTGTACTAAATTATTTCTCAAAAACCGTAGCCCAAATGTGAAAGACCAAGAAAACTAATTTTCTTGTCAAGAGTATTTTTTTATTCCACGCTGCTCTCGCATTTTTTATATATCTCGTGCCTTATGTTGTACTGATATATTTATATTATCAAACATCACTCTGTTCCCATTAGGTTTAAGAGAATTGAGGCGGTGAATGAATGTGGTATTCGACCAATTTTCAAGTTGGACTTTTCCACAAATTACTATTGAAAAATATAATCCCATTCCTAATGGGTTTTACATGATCGGTAGTAGCATACAAAATTTCCCTTTTTGCTTTGCATGCCATTTTACATTACCAACCATATACATATATATGTTTTGATAATTATTTTAATCAATAGCTAGTCAAGACTCGAGAGATATAAATCAATTTACTATTACAAATAGTAACATTTAATTTGTTCATAATATTAATATATTCTCTGTGCTAGCAAATAATATAATAATATTTTATTTGGAATAATAACTATATTTATTTGACTAATTAAATTCTTTAATTCAATTGTCAAATAATAAATTAATTAATCCTTTAGCAAAGGTCAGAACACTCGTTAGTGTGCGACCCCATAGGTTCAATACTAAACCGGTAGTAAATTAATCATATCAATATACTAATCAAGGGTGGCGTCTAGCAACACTCCTTAATGACCAGATATAATGAAGTATACAATTTACTCTCAAGAACCACTAGAAGAATAATGTAGTAATTCCTTCTGTCCTTATAGCTCTGGATCACCCTAGGATATGGTTCAACTGTCAAATCCTAATAGGCGACCAACTATGTGTTCATGTCAAATATAATCGACCATTGAATGACCTAAGAAACTCATTTCTTCTTTCATTCAATTGCCCTGGCCAAGGTCTTAGTTTGGTCGTTTATAGTTCATGACGATATGGTGCTTAAATTCATTACCAAGAGTTGACAGATTCCATCTTGATCAATCACTAATTCTACAAGTATTTAATCATACCCAATATCCTTTCAACTATCGTCCAAGGGCCATAAGTGTCTAGTATCAAAGCACAATAAATAGCTTGTCAATTAATATGACGATCTCAGGCCAAAGAAAATTCTTACATCACATTCTTCAAGAGAATATCCTATGAGTCGGTTCAATGATCATATCTATATATGCATCATCTATCTATGTGATTTAGTTAATGAGATAAACTAATCTTTATCCCATAAGGACGATACCATAAATATTGATCTAAACGGATTTCTAATGTCCAAATTAATAATACTATGATCAAGAACAAATTTAGATTAAACTATAAGAAACTTTACTCTCATTATCATGATCTCCGTCACAATGTCAAGTCTCAAAATTTAATCAAGGACCTTATCAAGTTAATCAAACAATTAATAATAACTATGATAAAAGAATATCAAATGCCATATATTTTAATACAAATAACGTTCACAAAAATATGTTCAAATCATCAAATGTGATATTAGATCTAGGGCATATCTACTGTATCCCAAACAATCTCCCACTTGCACTAGATCCAATCGCTCTTGTACTTCATCCCAATTTCCACTTGTGCTTGTCAAACTCCTTTGCGCCAAGAGCTTTAGTGAATGGGTCTGCTGCATTTTCCTTTCCATCAACCTTTTGAATCTCGACGTCTCCACGTTCAATGATCTCTCTTATCAAGTGATACCTTCGCAGAACGTGTTTGGACTTTTGGTGTGATCTTGGTTTTTTTGCTTGAGCAATGGCTCCAGTATTGTCACACAACAGTGGATTCACACCTTTTATTGAAGGAACCACACCAAGTTCAGTTAAGAACTTTTTCATCCATACAGCTTCCTTAGCAGCTTCACTAGCTGCTATATATTCTGCTTCAGTCACTGAATTAGCTACTGTAGCTTGTTTGGAACTTTTCCAACTCACCGCACCACCATTTAAGGTGAATACATAACCAGAAATAGATTTGCTATCATCTCTATCTGGAGAGAAACTTGCATCAGTATAACCTTCAAGTTTCAACTCATAATCTCCATGGATGAGGAATTGGTCTTTAGTCCTTCTTAAGTACTTAAGAATGGTCTTCACCACCTTCCAATGTTCCTCACCAGGATTTGCCTGATATCGGCTAGTCTTCCAAGTGCATAAGCCATATCATGACGTGTACATGTCATGGTATACACGATAGCTCCCACTGCACTAGCGTATGGGATCCTACTCATGCGTTCTCTCTCTTCAGGTGTTTTAGGAAAATCCTCTCTACTGTGGTAGATATCCTCTTTTGGAATTATCCATGTTATACCTCTTTAAGATGGTATCAATGTACAAAGACTAGGAAAGTCCAAACAACTTCCTAGATCTATCTCTATAGATCTTTATTCCTAATATATAAGCTGCTTCTCCCAAGTCTTTCATGGAGAACTGTTCAGATAGCCAAATCTTGGTACTTTGCAATGCCGGTATGTCATTCCCTNCATTCCAACTTCGAGAAGTTTGCTTTAGTCCATAAATGGATCTTTGTAGCTTGCAAATTTTATTATGATCAGAAGAAGATGTGAAACCTTCAGGTTGTGTCATGTACACATCCTCTTCTAGCTCACCATTAAGAAAAGTATTTTTCACATCCATTTGCCATATTTCATAATCATAGTATGCTGCTATAGCAAGCAAAATCTGAATTGATTTGGGCATTGCCACCGGAGATAAAGTCTCATCATAGTCGACTCCTTCTTTCTGACGATATCCCTTGGCAACAAGACGGGATTTGTAGGTCTCTACCTTTCCGTCTGCTCCAATCTTTTTCTTAAAAACTCATTTACAACCAATAGGTTTTATATCCTTTGAAGGTTCAACTAAAGTCCATACTTTATTTTCCTTCATGATTTCATTTCAGATTCCATGGCCTTTTGCCATTTCTCATAATCAGAACTTTGTATAGCGTCTTTATAAGTCTTAGGGTCATCATCATTATGATCATCCTAATTTATTACAGCATCTTGTACCATTAGATTTAATCTAGTTGGTACATGACGTTCTCGTGTAGACCTTCTAAAAGGTACTTGTACAACCTGTTCACCTTGTACTGGATTTGGTTGGTGTTCAATTTGGTTTGGAACTGGTTCATTAACCTGTTCTTGAACTACATTTAGTTCTTGAACTTCAACCGTTGAAGATGGAAACTTCCTTGGCAACTTCAAAACATCCAATAAAGGTTCTTCAACTTGGGTCTCATGATCTTTATATTGTGTTGATTCATTAGTTTCTTGAACTTCATCAAGTTCTATTTCTCCATTATAATTTCCTTCTAAAAGAAATTTCCTTTCCAGAAAGGTTTCTCCTCTGGCCACAAACACTTTATGGTCAGAAGGGTGACAAAAATAATATCCCATTATTTCCTTGGGATACCGAATGAACCTACACTTATCAGACTGTAGTCTCTTAACATAAGCTGGACAACCCCAAACTTTAATGTGTTTAAGGTTAGGCTTACATCCTTTCCATATCTCATATGGTGTTGTAGAGACTGACTTAGTGGGAACTTTATTAAGTAAGTATGTTGCTGCTTCCAAAGAATATCCCCATAAATTTATTGAAAGATCAGCGAACCCCATCATAGATCTCACCATATCTAATAAGGTTTGATTACTCCTTTCAGACACACCATTGTGTTGTGGTGTTCTTGGAGGTGTCCACCGTGAGAGAATCCCAATCTCTTTGAGATATCTAGTAAAATCTTCACTAAAATATTCTCCACCTCTATCATACCCTAGTACTTTGGTACTTTTACCAGTCTATTTCTCAACTTCACTACGGAACCTTTTGAACATTTCAAAAGGTTCAGATTTGTGTTTCATAAGATACACAAATCCATATCTTGATATATCACCAGTGAAGGTGATGAAGTAAGAATATCCACCTCTAGCTTGAATTTTCATGGGCCCACAAACATCTGTATGAATTAGTCTCAATAATTCAGAAGCTCTTTCTCCACTTCCAGTAAATGGAGATTTGGTCATTTTTCCTTTGAGATAAGATTCACAAGTTGGATATGATTCAAAATCATATTTGTCAAGGTACCCTTCCTTGTACAACTTGTTAATTCTTTTCTCTCCAATATGACCAAGCCTACAATGCCAAGGGTATATATGATTTACTTGATCATCTCTTTTCCTCTCAAGACTTGAAACATGCATAATCGAATTAGCATTCACATTAGGTAAGACATAAACATCATGTTGGAGATAGCCATTCACATATAAATTATCACTATAACAAATAGAGAAAATACCATTGCCTATATTAATGCGAAAACCACGTTTGTCTAACATAGAAGCTGAAATTATGTTCAAAATAAATTTAGCAACGTAATAACAATCATCCAACATAAGTACTTCGCCCGTAGGCATTAGTAAAGAAATTGATCCTACAGCTACGGCCGCAACTTTTGCACCATTTCCAACTTGTAGATTAATTTCTCCCTTCTTTAGTCTCCTACTTATCTTGAACCCTTGCAACATATTGCAGATGTTATAACCACTGTCAGTATCTAATACCCATAGTGAAATATTAGTAGTAGCTAAGGAAACGTTGAAAACATTTTTCATTAATGTCTCACCTTGTTTCTTGTCCTTTAGAGTTGCAAGATACTCCTTGCAGTTTCTCTTCCAATGCCCTTTCTTCTTACAGTGAAAACATTCAGCATCATATACATACTGAAAGATCAAATCTTCAGAAAGCTCTTTACCAAGCTTGTATCCCAACTTCTCATATTTTTCGGTAAGAACAATCAAATGATTGACAAGGGGTCCAACTGGAGAGTTTTCAATGTCCAACTGTGTATCAACCATCTTCTTAAGATATTAAAATTTTTCAGTTGGATCCATATTCTGATGTTTCCTCTGGAGTTCAGAGCTCATAGAAGCGACAATGATGCGTGTAATAGCAAGGCATTCTTCCAAGTGTTTCTGATAAACCTTGGTGCCGTGAACATCATTCTCTGGTGGAATTATCTTTGCAGGCTTATCAATCACATCAATAAGCTTTTCATGCATGAGAACAATTCTCAAATTTCTATACCAGTCATCAAAGTTTGATCCTACCAACTTGTTGGTATCAAGTATTTTATGCAGTGATATAACAGACATATTGAGAAATCTAAAATATAGAAAAGAAAAGGCAATAATATAAGAACATATTTTAGGCAATAATATAATAACATATTTACATATATCATAAAGACATGGGCTTTTGTCTAAATGGTATTTTCACCAATTATTTTAAACTATTTTCCCTCATTATAGTTTACGAAATCTTTATTTCTGTTAGTGGAGTAAAGGAATCCTTTAACAATATGTATGAGTCCCTTGGAAGTCAAGTCGTTTCTCACATATATTTTAAAAGTAGGTACTCTTACCAATTGTATCCCCATACAATTTCCTTAAATAGCTCTATGTCAAATAGTCCCCTGGTAGTCAGGTCGATCCTATTGGCATAGTTGAGTTCAATCATCATGATAACAAAGATCTTATTAAATTTTATACTCCCCGGGTAGTCCAGGCGTCTAGTGTAAAATTGAATAATTATTTCAATCCATACATCTAATGCAATAAATAATTTTAACATATTCTCGAACTATAAGTCTCCTGGTAGTCAGGCAGCTCCTTATAAACAAGAATTAAGTAAAATTATTTATCTTGATGGATTGCTCTATAATAAAATACCTTTTATTTTATTATTTAAGAACTCAAATTTTAGTAAGAGGGAATTGTTACTAAAACAGTTTTTAGTAACATGAAAATCAAATCTTTTATAGCATGTGAATTTAGTTCAAGTTGTCTATATGCTTAGTCCTAATTATTTTACATCACATGTAATACATAACTCAAAACTATGTAAACAAGTACGTGACATAAAAACGGAATTCAACATCTTCTAACATGTTTATCTTATATATCACATAAAAATAATTCATGCCAGAAAACTATTATTAATTAACATCTCATGAAATAATAATAATTAAAAATAACAATAGAATCCAATAACCTATTATAGATACCCGTCGTATCTAATACAAAATTTCAAATTCAAGTTACGAACTATCTCAATAGTTTAACTTATATGAATACATTATTCATAATAAAATATTATTAGCCTAATATGCATTCAAACAATTTGAATATTGCACAATACACAAGTATTATGGTTTGAACTCTTCAAATATAATCTTAAAATATTTCGTAAATAAATTTTAAACACGAGAAACCATGACTCTGATACCACTGTAGGATTGCATATAGATGTTCGTAACACGCAGCGAAAGATAATACAATCCTAGGAAGATCTTTTTGTGTTTAAAATTTATTTATATGTCAAAGATCATATCTAATACGTACCTGGTGAAGAGAGTCTCGTTTCAAAATTTTCTTTGATAGTGCGAAGACTCTATGCGTATCCACACCGAGACCGGCCCTTGCTATCAACTCTTTGATCAATGAAATCCGCGAACAAATTAAATAAAATTATTGTACTAAAGTCTTCTCAATTATCGTATCCCAAATGTGAAAGACCAAGAAAACTAATTTTCTTGTCAAGAGTATTTTTTGATTCCACGCAGCTCTCGCATTTTTTTATATATCTCGTGCCTTATGTTGTACTGATATATTTATATCATCAAACATCACTTTGTTCCCATTAGGTTTAAGAGAATTGAGGCGGTGAATAAATGTGGTATTAGACCAATTCTCAAGTTGAACTTTTCCACAAATTACTATTGGAAAATATAATCTCATTCCTAATGGGTTTTACATGATTGGCAAGTAGCATACAAAATTTTCCTTTTTGCTTTGCATGCCATTTTACATTACCAACCATATACATATATATGTTTTGATAATTATTTTAATCAATAGCTAGTCAAGACTCGAGAGATATAAATCAATTTACTATTACAAATAGTAACATTTAATTTGTTCATAATATTAATATATTCTCTGTGCTAGCAAATAATATAATAATATTTTATTTGGAATAATAACTATATTTATTTGACTAATTAAATTCTTTAATTCAATTGTCAAATAATAAATTAATTAATCCTTTAGCAAAGGTCAGAACACTCGTTAGTGTGCGACTCCATAGGTTCAATACTAAGCCGGTAGTAAATTAATCATATTAATATACTAATCAAGGGTGGCGTCTAGCAACACTCCTTAATGACCGGATATAATGAAGTATACAATTTACTCTCAAGAACCACTAGAAGAATAATGTAGTAATTCCTTCTGTCCTTATAGCTCTGGATCACCCTAGGATATGGTTCAACTGTCAAATCCTAATAGGCGACCAACTATGTGTTCATGTCAAATATAATTGACCATTAAATGACCTAAGTATTCTTTCATTCAATTGCCCTTACCAAGGTCTTAGTTTGGTCGTTTATAGTTCATGACGACATGGAGCTTAAACTCATTACCAAGAGTTGACAGATTCCATCTTGATCAATCACTAATTCTACAAGTATTTAATCGTACCCAATATCCTTTCAACTATCGCCTTAGGGCCACAGATGTCTAGTATCCAAGCACAATAAATAACTTGTCAATTACTATGACGATCTCAGGTCAAAGAAAATTCTTACATCACATTCTTCAAGAGAATATCCTATTGACCGTTTATGGTAATTCTAACAATTAGGAATTATCCAATGAGTCGGTCCAACGATCATATCTCTATATGCATCATCTATCTATGTGATTTAGTTAATGAGATCAACTAATCTTTATCCCATAAGGACGATCACATAAATATTGATCTAACCGGGTTATTAATGTTCAAATTAATAATTCTATGATCAAGAACAAATTAACTATAAGAAACTTTACTCTCATTATCATGATCTCCGTCACAATGTCAAGTCTCAAAATTTAATCAAGGACCTTATCAAGTAAATCAAACAATTAATAATAACTATGATAAAAGAATATCAAATGCCATATATTTTTATATCAAATAACGTTCACAAAAATATGTTCAAATCATCAAATATGATATTGGATCTAGGAAATATATACTATATCCCCAACAGGTACTTGTTACAAAAGAAAAAAAATGGCATTTGTGTACTATATGAATTCGATCTCATTTGCATGACTTTCATGTAGCAAATTGAATTTCATGCTACTGAGATTTTGATGTTGTATAATTAAGTATGACAGACATCGGTGGGAAGCCTGCACCTTTGTATAAGTCTACGGATAGATTAATTCATGATTTGGTGTTGTTACTATGCTTTTTCTTTCCTGTTTCCTCTCTTTTGTTGTGTGGTGGTGGTAGAGAGAGACAGTAAATGGAAGGAGTGTTTTGCGCGTTAAGCTAGGTGATTGTGTTTAATCTTGGTAATGTTGCGGGTGAGTTTATTAAGCTGAGGGCGTTTTGGAAAATTTTGGGAATATCTTCGGTTCACAGGATCAAGGAATTGTTGCAGTATTATTAATATTTTTATGATTATAATTGAGAAAAGCGGGAAGTGGGTAAGCAACGAAGGGAAGAAGTTGGACTCAGGAAAACCAAACATAAAAATAACGGAATTGAATTGAGTGAAATGTGGGATAAAACTGCGATAAGAGAACTGTTTGCTATAGAAAATTGAGACTTGAGGTCTAGGTTTTATTGTGTGCCAAGGGAGTGAAATATTTTTTTTTTGATAAGTTCCCTTATTGTCCCATAAAGGTCCGTGGTGGAGTATTCAATTTTCTACAACGTCTATATATAGCCAGACATGGGTTTGAAACTTGATCAGCATTCCAGTGAAAAAGTTAAAATGGAGCCTGGTGCTCTAAAAGTAATTATGTAGTGGTAGTCCTTTTCTTGAATATGTTCAACATGCAGATTCCCAAGATAGTGTTGCCTTCATGTCAGTTCCTAGGCTTGAGTCCATTTCGCCACAGAAAAAAGAAAATAAAAATAAAAAGAGTTTAAGCATTCTTGTTAGGTTTATATGGTTAATATGTCCAACTAGTTCCGTATGGTAAGAGGAATAGGAATAGAACTAATAATTCTATAAAAAGAAATCAAAAATAAAATAACCCCCCAATCAACCATAATTATTAGTGTCATCTTTTGGAACATTAGGGTGTTAGATCCAAAAAAGTCATTCACAGACTTAAGAAACTCATTAACATTAACAATACTCAATATGTGGCAATCTTTGAACCTTTTATCTCTAGCGATAAGTTAGAAGGATATAGAAAGTTCTTGGGATTCCATCATTGCTGCAGAAATAACAATGGTCAAATTTGGTGTATCTGGAATACCAACAGCAATACAGCAATACTTCAGTCACTAACAGTAGTGACCAACATATCACTATCCACTTTCATAATGCTTTCAATCAGAAAGGTATTTATATTTCTGCCGTTTATGCTAAATGTAATTTCTTAGATAGAAAAGACTTATGGCAAGCTCTGGAGCATGATATCATGTTAATAGATGCCCCGTGGTGTGTGGGAGGGGACTTTAATATTATCATAGATCCTAATAAAAAACTAGGAAGTAATCCACATAGAATGTATAGAAGTTTAGATTTTCAAAATTGTATCAACTCTTGTGGCCTTATTGACATAGGTTATAATGGTTCTAATTATACTTGGTGTAATAATAGAAGACCTGGTAAAAGAATTTGGAAAAGGTTGGACAAGATTTTTGTTAATGATCTTTGGGATCAATTATTTCAAAGATCTTCTGTTAGGCATCTGGCCAGAACTGGTTCTGACCACAGAGCCCTCCTCATGAAAAACTTAGTTTCTATTAATCAACATATTTCTTATTTTAGATTTCTTAATTGTTGGGTTAACATTGAGGGTTTTTTCGATGTGGTTAAGGAAGTCTGGAATGTAGAGGTCTATGAGAACTCTATGTGGGTTCTTCAAAGTAAGTTAAAAACTCTTAGTAAAAGGTTATCTCACTGGTCTAGAAAATAAATAGGTGATATAAATGATGTTGTGTCCAAATGGGAACATAAAATTCAGGAGTTAGAAGAAATAGACATTGAGGTCAATTCTGAAAAGAGTAGAGAAGATATCAATAGGGCTCATGCTCAATATGTTAGATGGCTTAGCCTTCAAGAATCTATGCTCAAACAAAAGTCTCAAATTAAGTGGTTCGAAAATGGTGATACGAATACTAATTACTTTCATTCAATACTTAGAGAAAAAAGAAGAAGGCAACAGGTTAACCGAATCAAAAATAGTAGAGGGGGGTGGGTTAAGGGACAAGAAAAGATTGCTAATAAATCAGTTAGACACTTCCAAAACTTCTTTAATCTACCCTCTCCCAATATTAACAACTCTATCCTAGATTGTATTCCCCTTGGTATTTCAGGTGAGGAAAATGAGATGCTTACCAAGGTGCCAGATGAAGCTGAAATCAAAGAGGCGGTTTTCAGTCTTAGTCCGCAAAGCACAGCAGGTCCAGATGGTTTTAATGGTAGATTTTTTCAAAGTTGCTGGAGCATTATAGAAAAGGAGGTCAATGATTTTGTGAAGGATTTTTACAATGGAAAAGGTTGGACTAAGTTTTATTCACATACTTGCTTAGCTTTAATCCCTAAAGTTGATAACCCTTCTGCTTTCTCTGATTTTAGACCTATTAGCTTATCTCATTTTACGAACAAGATTATCTCCAAAATTATGTCTCTTAGAGTTAATAATTTGCTTCATAAATTAGTTTCTTCAAATCAGAGTGGTTTTGTTAAAGACAGACTCATTTAAGAAAATGTCCTATTAGCTCAGGAGATTATTCACAATATTTCTCATAATAATTGCGGGGGTAATGTTGTTATTAAATAAGATATGGCTAAAGCGTATGATAGAATGGATTGGAATTTCTTCTATGTTGTCCTTAGAAAGTTTAGTTTCTCTGATAAGTAGGTTGAGTTAGTCCATAATCTCATATCAAATGTATGGTACTCAGTTATAATTAATGGTAAGAGACATAGCTTTTTCTCCTCCTCACAAGGATTAAAGCAAGGGGATCCTATTTCCCCAACTCTGTTCATAATTGCTGTTGAAGTCCTATCTAGATCTCTTAACTCTTTCTACAGGAACCCTGATTTCATCCCTTTCTCCATATCTCATAATGTCCCTAAAATTAACTACCTTGCTTATGCTGATGATATTTTTATCTTCTGTAGTGGTAGTTCTAAAACTATCAAATTGGTTATGAAAGTTATAGATAACTATGAAAATAGCTCAGGGCAGATGGTTAATAGGGATAAAAGTTACTTTTTAACTGCTCCTAATACTGCTGCAACTAGGATAAACAGGATTAGAAATCGCTCAGGATTTATGGACAAGAATTTTCCTTTTACTTATCTTGGTTATCCTCTGTATGTGGGTAGGAAGAAAGATGAATATTTTGATAACATGATTAGCAAAATTGTTAAAAGGATTAATGGATGGCAAGGAAAAATGTTGTCTCATAGGGGAAAGGTTATTCTTATTAAGAGTGTCCTTCAATCTATCCCTGTCTATACTTTGTCAGCTATGTCTCCTCCCAAAGGAGTTTTTAAATTAATTGAGAAACATATTGCTAACTTCACGTGGGGTTCCTCTGAGGATCGTAATAAATATCATTGGAGCTCTTGGAATCATCTTGCACGCCATTTGGAAGAGGGAGGTATTGGAATTAGGAAAATGGAAGACATTAGTAATATGCTAGCAATGAAAAGATGGTGGAGGATAAGGTCCACATCATCAATTTGGGCTACTTTCATTAGTAATAAATATTGTGTTAGATATCATTGTGTCTCCAAAAAGATTGCTCCTGGTAACTCCCACGCTTGGAGTCATGTTCTTAAAATGAGAGAAATAGCAGAAAAGCATATTGTTTGGCAGGTTAATTCAGGCACTTGTAATTTCTGGTGGGACAATTGGTCCCTTTTAGGCCCTTTGGTTAATCATCTCCCTGAAAATCCAAAGAAGTCTAAATTACTGGTAAAGAATTTTATCAATGAAGGTCAATGGAATGTCAACAAATTAAAGGAGCTCCTACCAGATCATCTAGTTCATCAAATCCAAAACATCCCTGTTGGCAATCAAAACAAAGACGATAATTTTTTTTGGACTTTTGGAGAATGGCAAGTTCACAAACAATAGCGCGTGGAATCTGGTAAGAAATTCTAATCCAAAGGTTCATTTCTTTGAAAAAATGTGGAACTCTGCTATTCCTTTTAAGATATACTTTTTGATGTGGAGGCTTTGGCAAAATAAACTGCCTTTTGATGAGGTTATTGCTAAATTTGGTAGACAAATAGTTTCCAGATTTAACTGTTGTACAAATCCGAACTCTAATAATATTAATCATGTCTTTGTGGAAAGCCAAAGTGCTAGTTACATATGGAATCTCTTTGGAAATCCTCTTGGCATACACTTCCACCCATACTCTGTTAGATATATCATTAACCAATGGTGGACAACTAAGGCATCCAACGAAGTGCATAAGCTAGTTCTAAATATTTCTCCAATTGTTATTTGTTGGTTTCTTTCGAAAGAATTTTGTGCCTGCAGGTATGGAGATCAAAATATTTTTAACAGGTACAAGCTTGAGCAACAAATAACTTGGAGCATAGTTATGGCAGTCAACAAAGAACATCCAAACTGTGGCCTAAAGCTCCCTTGGATTTCTTTCTGTGATACTCTCACTCGGCTACGATTTGGGTATAAAACTATTGTTGTGTGCTGGTCCAAACCAGAGAGCAATTGGGTGAAACTCAATACTGATGGGAGCTTCATACAAAGGGAAGGAAAGGCAGGCCTTGGAAGTGTGGTTAGGGATGAGGATGGAAACATTATCATGGCTTTCTCTACTCCGGTGACTGCTTAAAATCACAATATAGCAGAGGCCCAGGCAGCTCTTTATGGTCTTGATTGGTGTATTCAAAATGGGTATAGCCGAGTGATTCTTGAATCGGCCTCCCAATACATTATAGAGACTCTTCAAAAAGAGGGAGACACGAGCTTCTATCTTAGTAATATTCTGAACAAAATTCAAGACATTATCAGTAGAATCAAAATCCAACTCAAACATTGCTACCGTGAGGCGAATCAATTGGCAGACAATTTGGCAAAAAGGGCTGTAGAGCAGCAGCAGACTGCTTACTATGCTTCTGGGCAGCAGATTCCAGGCCTTGCAAAAGGCATTTTTTTTGCTGGACAAAATACAGTATCCTTGCATAAGAAGTAAATATGATAAGGCAAACTTTTATGTTAGTTAGCAAGGTTTATTTTGTTTGAGGCATCGAACTATTTGTTAATCGCTGATTCCTCTATTTTTTGAAGGGTTATCTCTACCCTAGTGTTGTATATTCAACTCTTTTTTGGCTAATACAACACCCCCAGGTCCACTGGGAAGCTTACATAAAAAAAAAGTTTCGTATGAATTATGATGCTTGTAGGAAATGGATATTTTGAAAGCTTGGTCAGACAAGTTTGTGAGGCTATTCTTTTTTTAAAATTGGACTAGTAATAACAAACTCAATGTGCCCCAGGGCTTTGGTCTAGTGGTAAAAGTGCAATGTATGATGTGTGTGTTAGGCGCATGTCACAAGTTTGAACCCTGTGGCAAGATAAAAGCCTAATATTTAAGTGGAGAAGGTAGAAGGGCGAACTCATTTTTCACCGAGTTTTGAACCTTGTGCCATTAGCCCTCGTAGATTTCTTGGTTATTAAAAATAAAAAAAGTAACGAACTCAATGTGATTTTGGATATTTTAAAGTTCAGTAGTTTTCCATTGAGTAGCTAGCTATAGAGAAACTTTCCTGACAACTGACCTTTCTGATATCTTTAAAGCTGCCTGCTTGTTTTTTATGGTTGAAATATTTGGGAGAGCAAGACAACTCACAAACACTCAAAACTCACTATAAGAGAAGTGGAGGAAGGATTATTTTCATTCAACTTGACTTGACTTCAAATGGCTAGCATACATGGGTATGTATAGGAGAACTAATACATGTATCTATCCTAACCTGCATATGAATATACTAACTATGTCCATACAAGTTCATACCCTAAATAAAGACATTCACACTTATAACACATGTATCTTGCCATCAAACTAATTCATGAACTAGTGTGAACAAGTCTAAACAATATGGACAAGTCTAGACAAATGTGGGCACATGTGGAAAAATGTAAACTAATCTAAACAAGTTTAATATTTTTAACATCCCCCCTTAAACTTGTTTCATCACTCCAATAGCCATCCTCAACTTTTGAAAATATTCATTCTTCAATGGCTTGGTGAAAATATTCGCGATCTGATCCTGCGACTTCATATACTCAAGCTCCACAACTTTATTAGATATACAATCTCTAATAAAGTGATACCTTGTATCAATATGCTTGCTCCTTTCATGGAATACCGGATTCTTGGCCAACTCTATAGCCGACTTGTTGTCAACAAAAATCTTTGTAGCATCCTCTTGTGGTTGGTGAAGTTCTACCAACAAACTCCTTAGCCAAATTGCATGACAAACACAAGAACATGCCGCTACATACTCCGCTTCACAAGTTGACAATGTCACAATTGGTTGTTTCTTAGAATTCCATGTAAATGCAGAATCTCCAAGAAAGTAGACAAACTCGATAGTACTTTTATATCATCAATATCACCAGCCCAATCACTACCACAATAGCCAACAAGCTTGAAGTATTTGGAAGATGAATAAAATATTCCATAATCAAGCGTACATTTGTTGTACCGAAGTATTCTTTTGGCTACCTTTAAATGTGAGGTAGTTGGAGTTTCCATAAAATGACTCACAAGCCCAACACCGAAAAGAATATCCGGCCTTGTACATGTCAAGTACCTCAAGCTTCCAACAATACTCTTGAAGTGTGTGGGATTGACTTTATCTCCATCTCCATGCTTGGATATTTTGAATCCACATTCAACGAGGGTGCTCACGGCATTGCAATTCTTCATCTCAAATTTCTTGAGAATCTCCTTTGCATATTCCTCTTGAGAAATAAAAATGACATCCTTCCTTTGTTGCACTTTGATTCCAAGATAGTAGGACATTAGACCAATGTCCTTCATCTCGAATTCTCTTGCCATTGCTTTCTTGAATTCTTCAAACATCTTTGGACTATTTGCTGTAAATATCAAACCATCTACATATAAACAAAAAATAAGATGTCACCATTTTTAGCAATCTTTACAGAAAGTGCATGTTCATGTGGGCACTTTGAAAAACCATTTGCTTGAAAATATTTGTCAATTCTACTATTCCAAGCTCGTGGCTTATTTTAAGCCATAAAGAGCATTCTTCAATTTTAACACTTTGTCTTGATGTCCTTTAACCTTATAGCCCAAAGGTTGGTCAATGTAGACCTCTTCCTCCAAAACACCATTCAAGAAGGCCGACTTCACGTCCATTTGATGAATTTTCCATTGATTTTGTGCCGCCAAAGAAATTATAAATCGTATTGTCTCCAAGCGAGCAACCAGTGCAACTACCTCATCATAGTCAATACCGGCCTTTTGCTTGTAGCCTTTGGCAACCAATCTTGCTTTATATATCTCTACTTCTCCCTTTGAATTTTTCTTCAACTTGTACACCCATTTGACACCAATAGTGCTTTTTCCTTTTGGAAGTTTGGCCAAATCCCATGTGTCATTTTTCTTGATAGCCTTGATTTCTTCATCCATTGCATCTCTCCATTTTGAATTTTGGGTAGCATATTCATAAGCTAAGGGTTCACTATCCACCAACAAATAAAAGTGAGTTAAATCATACAAGTCATTTCTAGCCACTTATGTATTTTCATACAAGTCACCCAAGCTTCTAGTCTTGCGAGGCCTTTCACTTGAACTTGAACTTGATTCCTCCGATTCTTGATCTTGTGGAGGAGGTGTTGAACGTGGTGTAATAGGCTGCCCTGCATCTTCTTCTTCATCATCTTCAAAAAATGGATTAAAAGAGTAATATTTATCTTTTGTCTTCCATTCCCAGGCATTATCTTCATCAAACTCAACATCTCGGCTTATGGTGACTTTGCCATTTTTTGGGCTATATAATTTATAACCTTTAGAAATTTGATCATAGCCAATAAAGACATACCTCTTACTTTTGTCATCAAGCTTGGATCTCTTCTCATCCGGCACATGTGCATATGCAATGCTCCCAAAAACTCATAAGTGAGCAACTTTTGGTTTGAAACCACTCCAAGCCTCTTGAGGTGTCTTGCAACTAACACTTTTGGTGTGACATTGATTTGATAAGTACACCGCACAAGTAAAAGCTTCAACCCAAAAACTCCTTTGGCATATTTTTGCTTTTCAACATACTCCTTGCCATGTTGAGAATCGTTCGGTTCTTCCTTTCTACGACGCCATTTTGCTGTGGTGATCTTGGAACCGTCAAAAAATGACGAATTCCATTATTGTCACAAAAAGCCTTAAATTCATTTGAGGTGAATTCTCCACCATTGTCGGACCGAAGTGACTTACTTTGATAGCCACTTTGTTTTTCCACCATGCTCTTGAATTTTTTGAAACTTTCAAACACCTCCGATTTCACCTTCAAAAAATAAACCCAAGTTTTTCGAGAAAAATCATCAATGAAAAGTAAGAAATAGTTACTTTTACCAAGTGATGATGGTTTGATCGGTCCGCACACATCCATGTGAATCAACTCCAATGCGCATCTTGCTCTAGTCAAAGACTCTTTAGGAAAACTTTTTCTTTCTTGCTTTCCAAGGAGACATCTTTCACATAGCTGGTTAGGATGATCAATTATTGGCAATCCATTGACCATGCTCTTTTTGCTCATCAACTTTAGGCTATCAAAATTCAAATGACCAAATCTCATATGCCAAAGCCAAGATGAATCTTTGTCACATGAAAGAAAACATCTTGGAACATCACATTGAAGATTCACATTAGAGCTGAAACACCAGCCTTAGCCTGGCGTTAGCCAGGCGTTAGGTCCCAAATGCCAGGCCCCTGTTCCGGCTAAATTCGAGTTTTTGAAGAGTTTAAGTATCTCCCGGTTGGAATAGAAGTCTCCTACACGTTTAGGGTTTATCCTAAACATATAAATAGACCCCTAAAACACAACTGGAAGAAGAAGAAGATTCGAAGATTAGAAGGGAGAAGAGAAGGGATTCGGACGGCAAGACATCAATTTGTACAGATTTTATTCATTACGTTGTAGTTTAATTATGCAAGTTAGTTTAGATTTGATTCTTATGAACTTGTTTAGTTAACTTCTTTAATCTAGGGTTTTGGTAAACCCATTGGAGGATGAACTTATTTTGTTATTAATATAGTTCTGATTGATTGACTAATCTCTATTTGTTCAACTACGTTCTTGTTGTAGTTAATTGAATGGCCATCAATTAGTTGTGCCTATTTATTATGTATCTACTTGAGAGAGAGTGCATATTTAGGTAGTTGTTTGAACAACATCACTCCCGGAGTATAGACGAAAGTCATAACCGAGGGTTTAGAGGTTGGATTAGAGATAACGATACCTCGGGTGCAATCTAAAGTGAACTGTAATGCAATCTAGCTAGCGTAACTTGAGAGAGTGCGTCTAGTAAATTATCATAATTACTTGAGAGAGATTTATGGTAGATAGAGTGTTCATGATTGATAAAGACAACTAATCAAGCTATATAAAGTATCCGAGAAGTAAATTCACCGACGGGGGAAACCATAACCTTAGATCTTTATTACAATTGTTTACACCTTAGCGTAGTTAATCTTTAGTTTTAATCTTTAGTGTTAGTAATTTAAATAACATCAAGTGACAGTTGAGTATTCTAACAGCTTGCTTGATACGTAAATTCACTGTGGGATCGACTCTGAGCATAATACCCCGGATTATATTTGCAACGCCCGCTTAGTCTTTTATTAGACATAGTTGAGCGTGATCAAATTTTGGCGTCGTTGCCGGGGACTTAACGGTATTATCAAGTGTATCTGTAATTGTACATATTACTAGGTTTCAAATTTGATTTTTTTTGTATTTGATTTTTATTTTCTTTATTTTAGTTTTATTCGTTAAAACATGGCATCATGGAATTATGAGAGTTTGGATGTTGGTAATTCTACTTTTGATCCTCATTATGCATATTATGGAGGAAACCACCCAGAGCAAAATTATCAAAATATTCCCGAGAGCGAGTTATGTGCACCAACTCAATCTTATGTGTGGAATGTGTGTGATATGTGTGGTGGTCAAGATGGTCACTTTCAGGGTTGTGCTTATATTTCTTATCTTCCCCCAACCCCTTACTTTGATGATTCTTCTTTTTCCTTTGAAGTTAATAGAAATAAAGAACTCAGTGATGATGACTGGAAAAGGCTCGAGGATATGATGAAGTGCATTCTGGAACAACAGGAGGAGTTACAACTGCGGGTACAAAGGCAAGATGAAACTATTCGCAACTTGGAGGCTCAAACGAGTCAACTGGGTGAAGCTTTTAATGCTCAATATGCCAATATTATGGATAGTAGCCAGGAGCAGTGTACATCAGAGATGAGAATTGAGGTGCCAATGGAGGTGTCCAAAGTAGAAACCCAGCACTCTAACCAATTAGAATTTGAAGATGCCAGGGGCGTTGAGGATACAACTTTAATCGGCTCTAGTGTGATTGTTGTTGAGGATGTTGAAAGTCCTGCAGTTCATGTGTTTTAGCTCATTGGTCCTCACTTCAAACATTTTTTTCACATTGTGCTTGGATGAGGATATGGAAATAGAGTCATCTGAGCCGCTAGAGGAGTCTAGGAATGAGGAACAAGATACTTACATTCTGAAATTTTTCGTGCCAGAAAGACAGGACTACATACCTCATCTAAAATCCAAGAAGTATAAAATAATACAATGGTTGCTTGGGCCAATTATATTTGTTCCACCACCCTTGGAGCATAACCGAAAACTTGATGCCAAATTGGGGGTGCAATTCATAAGTTCGAAGTGGAGGCAGAAAGCGATTCACGTCGTGCCGCGACGTTAAATCAAGCGCTTGTTGGGAGGCAACCCAGCTTTACTGCTTTATTTGATTTTATTTTATTTTACTTTTTTTTAGTGTATTTTTCTAATTGTATTATTTTGTAGTGTCAATTTTTTTATTTTTTTTAGGAGCATGGAATGCAAGCCATTGGAAGGATGCAACAGCAAATTAGATGGTTGGAACTAAATGTGAGGTACCGGCATGAAGGACCAGGCCTGGGAGAAGTCTGAGTACCCCATGAGATGCTAGTGCTTCGGCCTTTGGCCTACCAGGGAGTTTTTTTTACCCTCTTGTATGCATAGGTGCGCATTGGGGACAATGCACAATTTTAAGTGTGGGGTGAGGAGGTTGTCTGATGACTTTCTATGCTATTTTAGTTGTGTTAGATTAATGGACTCTTCCTGACGATGGATCTCCTAGACAGTTTTCTTGAGGGAAGTAAGTCTAAAGAAAATACCAAAAAGATTTTTGTTTTAGGTAGTGTAGTAATTCCCCTTTGGTTTTTCTTTGGACAACGGTTCTTTTCCAAAGGTTTTTAATTGAACTGGGTGTAGGTAGTTTTTAATTTTTAGGAGTAGGAATCACATGGTTAACGGCTTAATAGTAGCAATATCTCGAAACATGCTAATGCCTTGAGAATAGTCAGTACTTTGTTTGTGACGCTTAGGCTCAATTTTTTTTTTTTTGACTCCAGGATAAATACCTTAAATCAAGAATCCTTAAGATTTGCTTAACTGCTTTGACTGAAGTGTCGCAATAGATCCAATCCTGAGTGAGTTATGTGCCATGTGTGTGTGATATTTGTATATTATTTTGTGCGTTGCATTTTATGTCTAGAACTTGCCCCGTGTATGTGCAAAGCGAAATAGAAGTTTTGTTCAGTCTTGGAAGTGATATAGGCATTTCTTTGTTGAGCCAGTTATCTATATTTTACCCACCTAATTATTTTGTATCGTAGTTAACCCCGTTGAGCCTATAATCCTGTTTCTTTGGCAACCATATTACAAGTCATATCCCCTTTGTTTGAATCGATCTTATATTTGAACCTTGTCACCTCTCGTAAGCACTGAAAATGTGATGAAATATGGAAAAATTAAAGTGTGGGGTGGTAGGTTGGTTTTTGAGGGGAATAATTGAAATAAGGAGAAATGTGCATTGTGTTGAAAAGTAAGAGTCACTTGAAAAAAAAAGATAAAAAGAAGAAAAGAAAAGAAAAATAAATAAATAAAGTATAAATAGTTGTATTGCTGTGAAAGAGAAATATATGTGGTAACTCTTAATGTAATTGTGCTTAAAGAAGTATGGGGTATTAACATTGATGTGAAGGTGGAGTTGGTTTAATATAATTGTGAGGTTGAAAAGCTAAAGCATGTGTATTAAAGTGCTTAGGGAGGTGTAGTCACTCTTATATCCAAATGTATCCTACCCGTCCCGCATCCTACATTACAACCAAATAGAGTCCTACTTAATCCTAGACTGAATGAGCTCGATTAGTAGAGTTGTTCACTACGGGCAAGCCTATGGTGAATCTTTTGTGGCATATGAATGTTGTTTCTGAGAGTGAGTGAATTCTTTCTATCTTGAGTTCCTAAGTGTTCTTAAATTTTATTGTGTGAGGAAATAACTCTTGAATTTGGTGAGGGCACATAATTCACGAAGGAAAGGTAATGTTGTTGACCTCTATATTAGAGTAGTGAGTGGATTGTGAATAAAGCATGGTATATGTGAGTCGACTGTTGAGGCGAGGATGTCACATCTTTGTGCTTGAACTGTTTTAAATATTCTTGGTATAACGTGTTAAGAGATTTGCTTAATAAGTTGTGTACATGAGTGTAGTGTGATTGCTCGAGGACGAGCAACAATCTTCCTTTTTCATCTCTCATAAATAACTTTTTATATTTCAAATGAATGTCATAATTTTTCTCCAAAAGTTGTCCCAAACTTAGAATATTACTTTTCATCTCCGGCACATACATAACATTAGAAATTAATTGATGATTTTCATTTTTCAAACGAATTAAAATCGTACATTTTCCTTTGATTTTAACTCGTGAAGAGTCTCCAAAAGCGATGGTGCCACCATTCAACTCCTTAAGCTCCACAAATAAATTCTTCTTTCCACAAATATGGCTACTTGCGCCGGAGTCAAGGTACCATTGGTTCTTTTCTACACTTTCTTCTCCTTTGCATGCGAGAAGTAAAGTGACATCGTCATCTTCATTTTTGCTCTCCACAAAATTATTTTTCTCTTCCATATTATCTTTACACTCCCACGAAAAATGACCAAATTTGTGACAAGTGTAACATTCAATATTGGATTTGTCATACTTTCCTTGATTTTGCCTCCATCCTCTTCCTCTTCCACGGCCTCTTCTTTGATTAGAGCCTTGGCTTTTATTTTCTTTTGGTGGTTGACTACCACCTCTTCCTCGACCACGACCTCTTTGTTGCGAGCTCGAGCCACGCCTTTCATCTTTCTCCTTGAAAGACAGTTTTGCTTGCAGTGCTTGTTCCACCGTTTCTTCTTCAGTTTCTTAAACTTTTCCTCATGTGCTTGCAAAGAACCCGTAAGTTCTTCTATGGACATGGTGTCCAAGTCTTTGGACTCTTCAATGGCAACAATAATATAATTAAATTTTGAATCAAGGGATCGTAGTATTTTTGCAACGACCCTATCATCTTGCATCTTTTCACCATATCTTTTTATTTGATTGACAATAGCCAAAACTCTTGAAATATAATCTGAAACCGATTCAGATTCCTTCATATGCAACGATTTGAAACTCTCCTCTTAAGGTTTGGAGACGAACTTTTTTCACTTTGTCCAAACTTTTAAAGGAGATTTGAAGAATCTCTCATACTTCCTTAGAGGTTGACACATTTGCAACCTTCTCAAACATCCTGTCATCCAAACTTTGATGGATGAGAGTAAGTACTTTTTAGTCCTTCTTCTTCATGGCAGCGACATCTTCCGGTTCATCAACACCGGTCTCTACCGGATCCCAAACATCATAGGCACCAAGCAAGGCCTTTATCCGGATACATCAATTTCCATAGTTCTCTTTTGTGAGCATGGGAACTTGGAATGGAGTACCATTATTGTTGGTCATTTTCCTCGAAGTTTAGTTGCGTTTACAAAAATACCGGCTCTGATACCAAATGTTGGAATATTTGGGAGAGCAAGACAACTCACAGACACTCAAAATCACTATAAGAGAGGTGGGGGAAGGGTGATTTTCATTCAACTTGACTTGACTTCAAATGGCTGGCATACATGTGTATATATAGGAGAACTAATACATGTATCTAGCCTAACTTGCATGTGAATATATTAACTATGTCCACACAAGTTCACACCCTACATAAAGACATTCACACTTCTAATACATGTGTCTTGCCATCAAACTAATTCATGAACTAGAGTGAACAAGTCTAAACAAATGTGCAAGATTTGAAAGTTAATGAGTTTGTCCTTCATATTTTTGCTGTCTACCACTTGGTCTTTCCATATGCAGATAAATTTATCAGGATGTTCACCTAAGCTAGCTTTATCTTATATGTGTGACCATATTTGTGACTGCTTAGTGCTTAGTTATAAACTGCATGTGTTTGATGAAAGAATAATATCTGTGTCCCTGCAGTCTGAGATGCCTATGAGAATGTCGCAGTCACAGCCAAATTGACTGTAATGCGCTCTTGCTCATAGCGAATAGCCAGCCAATTTGTCCCACTGATTTAACTTCTCAGATACATGTGAGTCAGAGTAGGTATCATGAAAATGGCCAACGAGGAATCTTCTTTGTCACCTTTTGGAAGATGTTTAGCATCTTTTAACGAGAGATATTTGGTCCAGCTTCTCATTTTTCGTGATTGGACTACAGATGAACTTTATTAAGACTTGCATGTAATGGTGGCCTATGGTGCCTAATATTGGGACCCTTTACCTATATATATCGTGCAGCTAGTGACTGTTAATGGAGACCTTGTCACTCCTATGAACGTGGATGGTCAAAAGTGGCTAACCACAAGAGAATGTGTTTCAAGATTGTTTTGATGAACATAGTAATGGTCCTACTCTTGAATGGAATCTGTACTATTTCCATTTCTACTCCTTCACTTTGATGACTAATGCTTTTGGAGTCCCATCTATTCTTCTCTGCCATTGCAGCACCATGGCTTTTGGTATATTGCATTTTTACTTTATGTGCACCTGACTGTCAATAACAATTATCCTTGCTAGGATTTGCTTTTTCCATGTAAGGTGCAATTTGATTGATTATTGAAGTTTCTAAAACTAGAACATGGTGCTCAAAAATGCTTTTGGCATATTCATGTACATGGTATTACATGCATTTGGTTAGCGTCTAGAAACTCGATAAAGCTTATTTTAACCTAGATTTTTTTTGTCAAATTGTCTCCATTTCTTGCCCTTGTAATTTGACTCTGTTGTCAAATTGTCTGTACAATAGTGTGTCGTTTTGTTGATAATATTAGATTTGCAGTCTTTAAGCATCAGCAGGAAGACGCGACGAGAAAGACAATTTTATTTAGTGTGTTTGGTCAATTTTGGTGGCTGGCTAAGCCATGATTAAACTAGGAATGTTTATCTTGTGAAAATGATGGACTGGTTCAGCAATTGATGATAGTAGTTATCTGTATACTTCCATCGCTTTACTTTTGAATCGCATGAACTTATCAAGTTTATATATGTATATATAAACACACATACACTACTTTTTACATATGCAAAAGATAGGCTGCCTTTCTTAGTTATTCAGTAGACGTTGCTGCTAGTGGGTGGGTCTACTTTCTACCCAAACGAAGCTAAAGAAAGGGGAGAAATTCAAAAATATCAAGATTTACAAGTGTTCATTCAAAAATAGCCACAGTTTCATAAATAATCGAAATTTAGTCATTTTTATGTTTAAATTTGAACAAAAATATTATTCAATATTCAAAAAATACTCCAGTATACTATTATGCTGGAGTTCCAGCATAAGTATACTGGAGTTCCAGCAAAGTATACCGGTCCAGTATAATATGCTGGAAGTTCATACACATGTGCTCGAATCTCCAGTATATTATGCTGGAACTTTTCGCGTTGGAGATTCAGCATAATATGCTGAAAGTTCATACACATGTGCACCGAACTCCAGTATATTATGTTGGACCGGTCTCTGTTGCAGCAAAACAATGGCTATTTTTCAATGACTTGGCAAATGCTGCCTATTTTTGAATGATCAGTCCGAAAATTGGCTAGCCCGTGTTATTTTTACTAAAGAAAGCAGTAGTGTGAGAGCAAATAAATGTAGCAATGACAACAACTAGCCACTCTAAAGAGCTGCTATTTAGGAATTAGCCAGTGCGTACTGCATCTTAATTTTTCAGGATAAAAATATCCTGAATTATTCAAAAATTAATATTTTTAGTTTAAAATTTCAAGATAAAATAAGTACGATTAATCTCTAAATAGTATCCCTGAAATGGTTATGCGCGTCCCAGCGTCTAGTAGATAGATATCATAAAAGGGCCAAACGGCTTTAAGTTAGGAAGACTGGAAACACTTTCCCAAAGCAGAGAACTAGTAAATTATGTGTATGTTTTGAAATCTCATGTATCATTGGATTCATGAAAGTAGCCAATTGTAGGTAAGAAGATAAAATCAAAAGGAATAAAGGTAATATTAAACCTAGTAAGGATGATGCGATTGCTATGTTTTTGGAATATTGGCAAAGGAACCAATCAAAGTTTGCGTAACAAGTCTGGATTTGATCCAACTTTCTGAATCTAGTTACTTTTCTACTTAGTTCTAGTTAGTTTTGTTACTAATATTAACTTTACGGCAAGGGGAGGTTATGGTGATTTTATGATATACTCTAGTATGAAAACCACCCCACATAACATCTGTTCTTAATATATTAAAGGGCAAAGTATCAAATTGGCCGGTTGGTCAGAATTAATAGCATTCGCTGGTTAAAAAGTATATAAAATATGTATATTATATGTACACAATACACATACATATAAAAATAATATATTTTTTTGATTGTTAATTTTTGGAGTGGTTAAAAATGTACATTTCTTTATATTGGGTTTAAAGAGGGTTTCTCCAACCGATGAAAAGTAATGAATATCTAGTCACGACCATTTCAAGCTCAGCTCGAATAGCGCCCTTCAAAGGAACGAGCATAGTGTACTACAAAAGGTTCAAAGATCTCGCTGAAGAAGGTGATAATTTATTATACTTGTATACATGTTTTATGTCATGGGCGGCTTTCCAACCATGCCCCTGACTCCTTGGACGCGCCCCATAACGTCCTGGCAAGCCTCCCAATGCCTAGCGCCATGGTCGGCACAGTGGTCTTTGTCGCGCCAAGACGACAAGCGCGCATGTGCCTATGTCGCTCCACCGATATCCCTCGCTTGTGCCCAGCCACAGGCATATGCCAACAATGTCACGCGTGCAGATAGTGTCGCGCGCAGACCCTGATGCTAAAAACAAGGTTCCTGCCAACGGGTCGGCTTCTACTTTGTATGAGTCTAAGTCCTTTTCATTGTAAATATAGAGTAGTTTTATTTCATGTATTTCCATTATGTCTCTCTAGCTTGGTTAGGTCAAGTCCTATAACTTTGATTTATTTTGTTTAAGCACTTAGGAGGCTCAAGCAATCAAACTTTCTAGCAAGCAAATAATTCTCTGTACTGGTGTCTCTCCCCCTCGACACAGTGTTGCTTTTCTGTAATAATTTTCATTAATGCAATCAAGCTTTCTTTTATTCTCAATTCTCATTTTCTCTCAATTTCTCTTGACATTGGTTTTCCCGTACATCACTGACAATCTCGTCTAGCGTACGGAGGAGACCTCAGTTGGTAGATAGTAACTGCACTGACATTGGTTGCTTAGCCGTACGTCACCCTTCCAAGGAATCTCAGGAAGGAGCCGCATAATAGTTGGTATCAAAGCCTAGGCTCGACATCGAACAAGGAAACACATTTCCATTACCGACATTTCTGACCATGGTGAATCGTGGGGACAACATCGTGGACCTTGAGGAGAAGGTTGACGTATTATGACCCATCGTGGATAAGGTGCCTGGTCTAAGAACTAACCTAGTGCAAAGGTTGGATGACTTGGACTGCAGGCTGCGGCAGGCCGAAGGTGACATTGTGAACATCAGTCGCAATTCTGAGGGAGACCGGCAAACGGAAACCAAAATTTTTGGTAAATTCGAGGGCCTACAACAGTAGAATATCGAAGATTTATCCTACAGGGCATAAGAGGCAGACAGGATGACTGCCATGCAGCAAACTATAGACAACTTGACAGGCTAGCTCAATGTTGTCAATGTTGCACTGCAAGGCCTACTTCGAAGAGGCGGAAACCATATCGAGGGTGTTGTGAACCTCACCCCTGTGCCACAAAAGCTGAAGGTTCCTGAGCCAAAACCATTCAATGGAGCTAGGAATTCCAAAGAAGTGGAGAACTACATCTTCGACATCGAACACTACTTCGATGCCGTGGGGGAGTTAGAAAAAGCAAAAAAGGTAGCAACTAATGCCATTTGTCTTCAGGGTGATGCTAAACTCTGGTGGCGGGTGAAATACGAAGACATCAGGGCCGGTAAAGATACTCTCGAGACATGGGCAGAACTAAAGTCAGCCATACACCTACAGTTCTTCCCCAAAAATGTTGACTACAATGCGCGGAGAAAGCTAGGGGAGATCCGCCAGACCAAGTCTGTGCGGGATTACGTGCGGAAATTCTCCGCACTCATGTTAAACATACGGGATATGGGAGACAAGAACAAACTTTCACATTCGTTAAAGGTTTGAAACCTTATGCCCGTATGGAGCTGCAAAGACAAAGGGTAGACACCTTACCCAAGGCGATCCAAGCAGCGGAATGCCTTGGGGACTATCAAGTGGAAGCTCGGAAGGATAGGCCTCAATCGCCTGTTCGAGCGAGATACAAAGGGTGCCAGCCTAGAAATGGTGTCCCTAGCAGAAGTGGAGGAGATCGGAGTGTAACAAAATCTAAGGCTCCTTCCTTAGGCAGCAATAGTGTTGCATCAAACAACAACGATCGGGGGAGAAAGCCCCTTTAGGATGCCGTCATTGCGGTGGGCCACATTGGAAAAATGAATTTCCACATGCACAGATATGAATGACCATAAAACTTTTGACAATGGGACAGATGATGACATAGATGATGCTGACCAGACTAAACTAATAAGTGCCTTCAACGCACTTGTTTGTTCTATTTCTTAGGCCTTAGTGGGAACCAGTGCTGGTATCCGTAAAAAGAAGGACCCATGCCCAACAACCAAGAAAGGGAAAAAGAAGGCGGATGAAGGGCTTTCTCTTAACCAAAGGAAGATTTAAATGTTCGTCGAGATGAAAACTAATGGCAATCCCATTTGGGCGATGATAGACACGGGCACTACTCACAACTACTTAGCCTCAACTCAGGTAGAATGCCTTGGTCTAGTTGTGGGAAAGTGCAGAGGCCGTGTCAAGGCTATTAACTCACCACCTCAGCCAGTGGGTGGAATAGCCAAAGGAGTGACAGTGAAGCTTGGCCCTTACTTGCGCGTGGTGATCATAGATGACTTCGAGCTGATAGTTGGGTTGAAATTCATGAGGCAAACCAACACCATTCCAGTACCTTATGCCAACATGCTACTGATGATGGGAGCAAACGGGGCCAAGCCCTGTATTATTCCATGCACAACCATAAAGATGGCTGCTGAGAAAATGTTGGCCTTGCAGTTGAAGAAGGGAGTCAAAAGATATGAACCCACATTCCTGGCTACCCTATGTATTGAAGATATAGAACACTCCTTGGGCCCAATTCCTGCACCTGTGAAGGAGTTGCAACTGGAGTTTGAAGACGTCATGACACAGGATATTCCAAAGCAACTCCCACGTAGGTGCACTGCGGATCATGTGATTGAGTTGGTGCTGGGTGTTAAGCCACCCGCCCCGGCATCTTACAGAATGTCGCAACCCGAGTTCACCGAGCTTCGGGGATAGTTGACAGAAATGCTAGACACGGGGATCATTGTGCCCTCCAAGTCCCCTTATGGGTCCTCTGTGATATTCTAAAAGAAACAGGATGGCACCCTACGGCTCTTTGTGGATTATTGTGCCCTAAAAAAAATCACTATGAAGAACAAGTTCCTATCCCGCTCATGGCATACTTGTTCGACAGGTTAGGTGGTTCCACTTTGTTCACCAAAATAGACGTGAGGATAGGTTACTGGCAAGTCCAAATTGCTGAAGGAGATGAACATAAGAGGACCTGTGTGATAATATATGGGTTGTACCACTTCCTGGTCATGCCATTCGGCTTGACTAATGCTCCAGCCACATTTTGCACATTGATGAACCAAGTCTTCCTAGAGTACATTGACGATTTCTTAGTAGTATACTTGGAAGACATTGTGATATATAGCCAAACATTGGTGGAACACCTAGATCACCTGAGGAAGGTCCTAGCCCGACTGCAGGAACACGAACTATACGCGAAGGTGTCCAAGTGCGCATTCGCCCAAAAGAAGATTCACTTCCTCAGACATGTTATCAAGAAAAGGTGAATAAAGATGGACCAATAGAAGATCCAGGTTGTCACAAACTGGCCGCCGCCTAAAGATATCCACGCCTTGAGGGAGTTCCTTGGCCTATGCAACTTTTATCGACGATATGTGAAGAATTACTCTCTCATTGCATTTCCTTTGACAGAACTCCTGAAGAAGGTTATGCCTTGGGATTGGGGTTCCAGGCGAGCGGAGGCCTTCAACGCATTGAAAGCGGCTATGTCTAATAGCACCGTCTTGGCCCTTCCTGATTTGGCCAAGCCATTCGAAGTACAAACGAGATGCCTCTGACTATGCTCTTGGCGGAGTCTTGCTACAAGAGGGGCATCCAGTGGCGTATGAGAGTCGTAAGTTGAAGGTTGCAAAACGGCGCTATGCCGCCCACGAAAAAGAATTATTGGATGTCGTCCATTGCTTATGCCTTTGGAGGCACTATCTATTGGGAACCCCGTTCATGGTCAAGACAGACAACACAACTGTTATCCATTTCATGACCAAGCCAAAGTTGAATGGGCGACAAGAACTCCTAGTGGAATTTTACTTCAACCTCGAGTACTGAAGCGGGAAGACCAACCAAGTTGCTGATGCACTCAGTGAAGGGCTGACTTAGCATTGGTGTGCCTAATTGCCACCCTAAGGGGGAGCGACGTGGCCACCACTATAAGATACCAGATGCAAGATCTACTCCCAAAGGATCATGTTGCACAATATTTGGTCGATTTGGTAGGACAAGGCAAGACTTTCTAGTAGAAAGTTCTACATGGAAGATGGGTTCTTGAAGGTGAAAGGGAATCGACTTTATGTTCCTAAAGGAGGAGATCTGCGAAGGACTCTTGATCACGCTCAACTATGTCTAATAAAAAACTAAACGGGCGTTGCAAATATAATCCGGGGTATTATGCCCAGAGTCGATCCCACAGGGAATTTACGTATCAATCAAGTCTTTAGAATACGCAAATTTTACTCAATCAATTCACTCAAGACTTTTTAGTATAAATTGGTGATGTTTTACTAATTCTACTGACAATAATAATAACTAACAATTACTAATAATGTGTTGTAAACAATTATGATAAAGGTCTAAGATTATGGTTTCCCCCATTGGTGAACTTACTTCTCTGATACTTCTTATAATTCGATTAGTTGTCTCTATCAATCATGAACACTCTATCTACCATAAATCTCTCTCAAGTAATT
>ML430967.1:0-33785 GCA_005239525.1 Nicotiana knightiana
ACCCTAGATTTATATTTGCAACGCCCGTTTAGTCTTTACAGAAGACATAGTTGAGCGTGATCACAACCTCTCTTGCTATGGAATTTTGAGGGTCCTCCTCAAAATTCTGCCCTAGTTAGATGGATTAATGCTTCTGGTTGTTGCTTGTGCGGTGCTCGGCTGCATTTGATTCGGAATTTTGAGGTCCCTCCTCAAAATTCTGCCCCAGTCTCCATTCGTGGGGAAAATGAAATTTTATTAAAATGTAACCGAACCCATAGTGCTGCCTACGTATCCCCTCTTAAACAGGAATCAGGTCAGGCGTAGTTAAATTTACAACATTTGATAAAAGCATGAAAGTTACACATAGTAGCGCTTGACTGCATTTGAGTTGATTGGCATTGGCCAGATTTCTCCATCCATTTCTGCAAGTATGAGTGCTCCTCATGTCAGCACTCGGTGAACCATGTACGGGCCTTGCCAATTGGGAGAGAATTTCCCTTTTGCTTCATCTTGGTGAGGAAAGATCTTCTTTAACACCAGCTGCCCCGGTGTGAATCGTCTTGGCTTGAATTTCTTGTTGAAGGCTCTGGTCATTCTGTTCTGATATAGCTGACCATGAAAAACTGCGTTCATTTTTTTTCCGTCTATGAGGGCCAATTGCTCATAACGGCTTTGTACCCACTCTGCATCGCTGAGTTTGGCTTCTTGTATGATTCTCAGGGATGAATTTCTACCTCAGCAGGAGTAACGGCTTCTGTACCATAAACCAACATGTAAGGAGTTGCCACAGTTGATGTGCGAACTGTGGTCCAGTATCCCAGTAAGGCGAATGACAGCTTCTCATGCCATTGCTTGTGCTTCTCTATCATCTTTCTCAATATCTTCTTGATATTCTTGTTGGCAGCCTCAACGGCTCCATTCATCTGAGGTTTGTATGTATGGAATTCTTGTGTTTGACCTTAAAGGTTTCACACATGGCTCTCATCAGGTCACTGTTGAGATTGGAGCCATTGTCGGTAATGATTGACTCTGGAACTCCGAATCGACAAACTATGCGGTCGCAGACAAAGTCAGCCACGACTTTCTTAGTAACTTCTTTGTAAGAGGCTGCTTCAACCCATTTGGTAATGTAATCAATGGCAACCAGAATAAACCTATGTCCGTTGGAGGTGGCAGGCTCGATTGGTCCAATAACATCCATGCCCCAAGCGGTGAACGGCCATGGTGAACTTGTTGCATTAAGCTCATTGGGAGGTACCTTTATCATATCCTCATGTATCTAACAACGGTGGAATTTTCAGACATACTGGATGCAATCCGTTTCCATGGTCATCCATAAATAACCGACCCGAAGTATCTTCTTTGCTAGAACGAACCCGTTCATATGAGGACCGCATGTACCAGCATGTATCTCCTCCAATAGTTGTGTTGCTTCTTTTGCTTCGACACACCTTAGAAAACCTAAATCAGGAGTCCTCCTATACAGGATCCCTCCGCTGTGAAAGAAATTTTTTGACAACCTTCGAAGTGTGCGTTTCTGAGTAGCGTTTGCAAGTTCTGGATATTTTCCCTTTACTAAGTACTCCTTGATATAATGAAACCAAGGCTTTCTGTCTACTTCTTCTTCAACATGGACGTAGTAGGACGGCTGACTGTGGATCCCCACTAGGATGGGATCGATGAAATTCTTGTTTGGATGTTGGATCATAGATGACAAGGTAGCCAATGCATCGGCGAACTCATTTTGGATTCTGGGGACGTGTCGGAACTCTACCTTTGTGAACCTCTTTCTCAACTCCTGTACACGATGTAGATATGGCAGTATCTTGGAATTCTTGGTCGCCCATTCTCCTTGTACTTGGCCAAGCTGAGCCCCAAGGTGCAGGCCTCATATTCATCTATGTTGTTGGTGCAGGGGAACCTGAGTTTGGCGGATATTGGATAGTGCTGACCGGTTTCTGATATTAAGACTGCCCCAATACCTACGCCTTTGAAGTTTGCGGCCCCATCAAAGAACATCCTCCAACCATCGTAGGATTCTCCAATGTCCTCTCCTACGAATGATACTTGTTCATCGGGAAAATACGTTTTTAATGGTTCGTATTTCCCATCCACAGGATTTTCAGCGAGATGATCTGCTAATGCTTGTCC
This sequence comes from Nicotiana knightiana, assembly GCA_005239525.1. Classification (NCBI taxonomy): domain Eukaryota; kingdom Viridiplantae; phylum Streptophyta; class Magnoliopsida; order Solanales; family Solanaceae; genus Nicotiana; species Nicotiana knightiana. The sequence continues at coordinate 2,134 of ML430967.1, forward strand.
CTTGACCGCCTTCTGATTCATAAAAATAATGTCGAACTCACTTAACAGGATTTGTCATTTGGCCAGTTTGCCGGTGGGCATGGGCTTCTGAAATATATATTTCAATGGGTCCATCCTTGATATGAGGTACGTTGTATATGCACAGAAATAGTGCCTCAACTTTTGTGCGACCCAAGTCATAGCACAGCAAGTGCGTTCCAATAAAGAGTACCGGGCTTCATATGGAGTGAATTTCTTGCTAAGATAGTAAATGGCCTGCTCTTTTCTTCCTGTTTCGTCATGTTGCCCAAGAACGCAACCGAAAGCTCCATCTAGCACAGCAAGGTAAAGTAACAGAGGTCTACTTGGCTCGGGTGGTACCAGTACTGGTGGTGTTGAGAGGTACTCCTTGATTCTATCGAAGGCCTTTTGACAATCCTCGGTCCATTTGGTTGCAGCATCCTTTTCAGCATCTTGAAAATTTATTCACAAATGACAGTAGACTGGGCTATGAACCGGCTGATGTAATTGAGCCTCCCCAGGAAACTCATAACATCCTTCTTGTTCTTTGGCGGCGGAAATTCTTGGATGGATTTGACCTTTGATGGATCCAGTTCTATTCCTCGGCGACTGACGATAAACCCTAGTAACTTGCCAGCAGGAACCCCGAATGCACACTTTGCAGGTTAAGTTTCAAATTGTACTTCCTTAACCTGTTGAAGAACTTCCTCAGATCTTCCATATGGTCAGTGGCTTTCTTCGATTTGATGATGACGTCGTCCACATATACCTCGATCTCCTTGTGAATCATATCGTGGAATATAGTAGTCATGGCCCTCATGTAGGTGGACCCTGCATTCTTCAGATCGAATGACATCATCTTGTAACAATACACTCCCCACGGCGTGATGAATGTCGTTTTCTCAGCATCTTCCTCGTCCATCCAAATCTGATGGTAGCCAGCGAAACAATCTACAAAGGACTGCAGCTCATGCTTGGCGTAATTTTCAATTAGGATGTGTATATTTGGCAAGGGGAAATCGTCCTTCGGACTGGCCCGGTTGAGGTCCCGGTAGTCGACACAGACTCTAACCTTCCCATCTTTATTTGGCACAGGCACGATGTTGGCTAACCATGTCGGGTATTCAACCACCCGGTGAACCCTGGCGTTGATCTGCTTGGTGACCTCTTCTTTTATTTTCAAGCTCATGTCTGGTTTGAACTTCCTGAGCTTTTGCTTCACCGGTGGGCATGTCGGATCAGTTGGAAACTTGTGGGCCACAATAGATGTATTGAGGCCAGTCATGCCATCATACTACCAGGAGAATATGTCCTTATATTCTCTTAAAAACTCTGTATATTCCTCTTTTTCTAATGGCGATAGATGAACGTTGATGCGTGTTTCTTTGACATCCTCTGCATTTCCCAGGTTGACAACCTCAGTCTCATCCAAGTTAGACTTGGGTCTATTCTAAAAGTTCTCGACCTCTTTAACAATATCCTCAGGTATATCATCCTCGTCTGAATCGAAATCCGTTTGTTGCATTGCCTCGTTGCATGTCACATTCGTCGGTTCGTCAAGATAAGTAATAGTAATGTTGTGTAAATAAAGTAATGGGGAGGAAAACAGTAGCAAGTAAATATACGATTTATAGAGAAACTTCAAATGCTTTGATAAATTGAATAATCGTTTGAACATAGGAGCTCTTTCTTGCAGAAATTTAAAATGCGAGAAGGAAGAAAAAATTTTAAATAAATAAGCTGTAAATAAATGCTTGTTTTGTTAGCCTTGCTACCCCGAGGCTCGACGGGCTTTGTCGTCCTGACAGACCAATTCTTGAGATATGATCCTCTGCCCACGACCTGTATGGAAGGGCCTTCCTCCCCCTCCTCTTCAAGAATGACACAGCAGTCCATGTCCTCATCGTCCAAAAATAAATCACTCATTGCCGCTAACGCTTCCTCTTCGTCCGTACAGTAGATGATATCAGCTTGCTGGAAAGTTTGCTCCAGGTGAGGTATTGGCTGCTCCAATGGGTAGTAAGGATTGTACCATGGTGGCGACCAGTCCTTGAATTCCTTCTAGGTGTACTCATACCCTAGCCCGAAAGTAGTATCGTGTTTCTTGAGTGTCATTGGCTTCGTTATTCCCTGGAGATTTTTACCAAGCCCTTTGACTGACTCGTATCCTTTCCGGTTCAATATGCTATCGATCTTACTGTCCCACCATTTGTCATTATCAATGGCGTTAACTCGTTCAATGTTGTGGTAGATTTCTCCACCCAGCTTCCTTCTCACATCAGTGACCGAAAAAGTCTGGAGACCATAGATATGGTTTCTACCGTTTCCATGAACGACTACCTCTTGATGATTCCATTCAAACTTCAATGCTTGATATAGGGTTGATTCCACGGCCCTAGCGGCGTGTATCCAAAGTCTCCCTAACAGCAAGTTGTAGGATGTGGGCACGTCTATCACTTGGAAGTCTACATCGAACCAGGTTGGTCCCATCTGTAAGCACAAAGTGATTTCTCCCATAGTGGACCTCTGCGAACCATCTAAGGCCTTTTCAATGATCTCTCCTTCTTTTATATCATGTAGACTTTTGCCCAATTTCTTGAGTGTGATCATCGAACAAATGTTGAGGCTGGAACCCCCATCAATTAAGATCCTTGTAATGAAGTGGTCCTCACATTTCACAATGATGTGCAGTGCTCTATTATTCCCTAACCCCTCGGGCAGCAACTCATCTTCATGGAAAGTAATCTTGTGGCTTTCTAGAACCTGGCCCACTATGTTTGCCATTTCCCCGCTAATGATATTGTCTGGTATGTATGCCTCACTCAGCACTCTCAGCAAGGAGCTCCTATACGTCTCAGAATTCTGTAATAGAGAGAGGATAGATATCTGAGTTGTTGTCTTGTTCAACTGGTCGAGGATTCAGTACTCTTTGGCTTGGATCTTTCTCCAATGATTGTCTGAACCTGTCTCAATGGTGGGAGGACGGTTGACGGACTTCTTGCTAGATTCAGCCAAATGTTCAGGGGTATAAACTCTGCCAGTTCTGGTCATACCCTGTGAAGCAATGGCTTCCTCAAACTTTCTTTTACCCTTTCTCCTTGCTTCAGCTGTGTAGTCCCATGGGATGGCATTTGAGTCAAAGGGTTGTGTTGTTGACATTGCTACTGGAATAGGTGTGGTCATCCTCATTCCCACCGGAGTATATTTTATAGGCGGCCAGACTGCTACTTCGAGTGGCCGTACAAACTCAACTTCGATCGGCACTGGGACCATTTCCTTTGTGGCGATCTCGATTTAAACTCGAGTGGAATGGACATCTTTACCTCAGCATCCTCGGATGGCTGCATCTGAACCACAATTGGGTTGAGAGTAATTGTGGGATTCTTCGGATCACTCTCTGCAATCAGCCCAATTGATCTCTCAAGATCCCAATCATCATCTACTTCAATCATATGGACACCACCTTTATGGTCTGGCAGCGGATTATTGCGAACATTAGGAGCAGGGTCCTTGGCTACAATGATCTTGTTATCTATGAGGGTTTGTATCTTGTCTTTCAAGGAATGGCATTCCTCGATGGTGTGTCCCTTCATGTCGGAGTGGTAAGCACAGTATTTGCTTGGGTTGATCCCCTGAGAAGGGTTCTCAGGGGTGGCAGCAGGAATGCGTGTGACGTAACCGGCGGCTTTGAGTCTTTCATATAGTTGATCAATGGGCTCGGCTATGGCAGTATACTATTTTGGAGGGCGACAGTCGAAGTTAGGGCGAGGTCTTGGGAAGTTTTGGCGAGTAGGTGGTGATTGGTAGTGAGGAGGTTGGGAATTGTAGGCATTGTAAACGGGGGATGGTTGGGAGTATCTGGGCGAGGTAGTCTGATATGTGGGGTGGTGGAGCTTGATATGCGGGTGAGGGTGCTTGGTATTGAGGTGAAGGTGCTTGGTAACTTGGAGCTGGTTGGTATGTGAATGAGGGTGTTGGATGTACTTGGTATTTGGGCGGGGACTAGGCTTGTTGTGCAACCATCACGGCTCCTACAACCTTCTTTGTGGACACACCACCAGACTGTAGAGCTTTATTAGTAGCCTGTAAAGCTTCAAAGCTGGTAACCATACCGCTTTTGATGCCCTCTTCAATTCGCTCTCCCAATTTGATGATGTCAGAGAACTTGTGACCTTCGACCATCATCACCCGCTCGTAATATTGAGGATCCTGAGCTCATACAAAGAATTTCTTCATTTTTTCCTCTTCTAAGGCTGGCCTAACCTTGGCAGCTTCTGGCCTCCAACGAGTAGCATACTCGCGAAAGGTTTCTGTTGGCTTCTTCTTTAAATTCTGGATGTAGAATACATCCGGAGCGTTCTCTGTGTTGAACCTAAATCGATCCATGAAGTCTGTTGCCATGCTTAACCAATTAGTCCATTTCTTTGGATCCTGGCCGATGTACCAGGACAGTGCATCTCCTTTCAAACTCCTCATCAAGAGTTTCATGCGGATTCTGTCATCTTTTCCCACGCCAACCAATTTGTCGCAGTAAGTTCTCAAATGGACTCTCGTATCACCAGTACCATCGAACATCTCGAACTTAGGAGGTTTGTACCCCTCGGGCAGTTCGACATCAGGATGTATGCAAAGATATTCATAGTTCAGCCCCTCACTCCCTCTAACTCTTTCGACGCCCTGAACTCGATTGGTCAACTTCTTGAGTTCCTCGGCCAAATTCCTGATGAGCCTATCCTTCTCCTCAGACTTAGGGGTATGCAGTGCGGAATGATGGTTTCCACATAAATGGGATTATTGCAGGCCTGGAAGTGGTCTTTTGTCTGATCCTGGAGAGGTGGAGTGTTATGGTGACAGGCATTACATTGTGCTAGCGGGACTTGGTCCTTGGGGTGATTTTGGTTGTTTAGGGGTGTTTTGTGGTAAAGTGGGGTTTGGAGCATTTGGGAAGTGAACATCCGGAACATTGAGGGAAAGTGACAGGTGAGCCAAATTCTTGACTTGGTCAAGCTCCTCTTGGAACTTCAGCAGCTTCTTCTCCAGTGGATACATACCCTCTTGCAAAACCTGAATACCCCGACCATCAGCGATCTCAACATGTTCATCCCTGTTGTCTTTTCTGACGCCGCTTGCCTCTGCCATTTAGTTTTACCCTTGATTTTCCTTTGGGAGGACTAGGAGGAGGAGGAAGAGGAGGAGGAGGGCCCTTTGATCTTGTGCGGTAGGCGGATGATGCCAGAATGCATGAACTAACCTTTAGGGAGGGTAATAATAAACAAAGAAAACAAAACAAAAAAAAAAGTAATGAAGTTAGTGAGGATCATAAAAAAAATAAAAATAAAAATAAAATATTGTAGTATTTAAACACATAAGGCGGAAATGTAAAGAGTGTCCTAAGTTGGGGGACCTCTTTGTGCTCGAGGTAGTCCTAGAGACAAATTGATTTGGAGAACTTAAGATTCTAAATGCCTCATTTATTGATAATAAAATAGACAAATCCAACACGACTCTAAGAATGCGAAAAATATAAAATTTCACTAATGGCCAGGGGCCTTATTACATCAGAAGGCAAAGTAAAGACAATCCTATCTACTTGGTCCCAGAAGGACCTTCCCCAGACTCGGCATCTCTTCTTGCCTTGATCAGCATCCCCATCTCGCGGAGTCCCAGCAGCAAGTAGGTCCTGGCTAGAATTCCTCCTTCGTCTCCCTCGGCCTTCTGACAGGTCTCGATCCTCCTAATGAACTTCTCCTCTAAGTCGACTATGCCTCGCTCCAAGTGTGATAGCCTCTAGGTGGAGCTGATGGCCATGTCTTTCCATTCCTCTATCATCTCTTATTGGCCTCGTGTACTTTATGATGATCTTCTTCACAATCACGGAGCCTCTTGCGCAACTGGTTGAGTCTAGTCGTTGCCTCGGCCTTCTCATCTACGACCCTGTGGCCTTGAGCAAACCCTGGCTCTATACTTTCACCCCAGTTATCTTCCAACCATCCCAGATAATAAGGAGAGTAACCAGCATGATACATGTCGGGTTCAATAGTGTCCTTTTCTAACCGGATCTTGCAGTGCCACAAAGGCTGAGCTTGGCACTTATGAGGGATGTCGTTGTTTTGTAAATCTACCATGATATGACTCATCCTCTCGACCCTTGGTACAACTTGCTTCCTTCCTGCCTGCCTCATGACTCGGATCGGGACGTAAGGATACGTCCCTCTTAGACCAATCAATATCAGAAATGGGGTTTCTAGAGTTCGGATGATGAACTCGTCGGTTGGGAACCACTCAAACATCCACTGAATCCGATCCTCGGTTAATTTTCCTAGTAACTCGGCTCATCCATTGGCGTTTTCCGGCTGAGCAAAACTATCGGGGATGTAGTAACAGATTGCAACCCTCAAAATGTTTTGCCCCTCGTTGACACTTTTCCAAGGCTCGGTACATGTCAGCAACGATCATTGGCACGATACTGAAGTCCTGCCCGTCAATCCCTTCCATCAGAGTCTTGGTAACCATAGCCAACCTGGTGTGGATTCTTTCTTTATTTTTCGGGAACACCATCAGACCTAAGAAGCATATTGTAAAGACGAATACCCGGCGGTGAATGTGCCCTAGAGAAGTAAGGGTGAACTCTTCCTGATAAGTTCGGTAAGACTGGATACGACCATACCTCTCATACAAATAGTCAAAGAGGATGTACGAGTCTTCCAAGAAGACCAAGTCTGAATTTTTCTTTAGTCCCGTCATCTTGAGAAAACCTCGACCTGTACGGTTTTAAGCATCAATAACCTTGGAGACTCCTAAGCGAAACCGGCTAACCCTCTTATTTCCTCTAGCAATGGTGTCATCTCATTGTTTCAAAAGCGAAAGACCGACCGATCACAGTCCCAGAACAGTGTAGCAGCTTCTATCATCATGTTGTTAGGCTAGTGACGACCCAAAGGGGTCATCACCTATTTTATTACCCATTCCGTACTTCTGAGGCCTTGAAAACCTCAATTGTAGTTGCCTCAATTTGCGTGCGCAATCCGGACGCGTAGCCGGACAACTTAAATATGAAATTCTGGGGAAAATGCTAAGATTTATATTAAAATGAATAAATTTGACTTCGGTCAACATTTTGGGTAAACAGACTCGGACCCGTGATTTTTCGGTCCCGAAGGGTTCGTAGGAAAATGTGGGACTTGGGCGTATGCCTGGAATCGAATTCCGAGGTCCCAAGCCCGAGGAATGAATTTTTGAGTAAAATTGTTTTCTGAAAATATTTAAGGAATTTGAAAATGAAATCTGATTAGACGGGTTGTATTTTGGTTCCGGCGCCCGGTACAGGTCTTATATATGGATTAAGCACTTTCTGTAAAGTTTGGTTGAAAACGGATTTCGTTTGACGTGTTTCGGATTAAAAATGGAAATTTTGATGTTTTATGGAATTTGATAAAATTCATGGATTTTGAGTTGTAATTCGATGTATATGATGTTATTTTGGCGACTTGATCGCACGGATAAGTTCATAGGATGTTTTTGAGGTAGTGTGTGTATTTGGTTTGGAGCCCTGAGGGCTCGAGTGAGTTCCGGATAGGCCACGGACTTCATTTTTGGACTTGGGAACTCCTGGTGTGATTGATCTGCAGGCGTCGCATTTGCGAAGCCAGCATCGCAAATGCGAGCTACTCATCGCAAATGCGAAGGTTGGTCTGGGCAGGCCTGATCTCAAATATGACCAAGAAGTTCGCAAATGTTAATGCTGGGAATGTATGAAGGGTTCGTAATTGCGAACCCCTGTTCGCAATTCCCATGCCAACCAGTAGCTTGCACTGTACAAAATCGAATTTTTACTTCATATTTCATATTTTCTCAAACTCAAACACTCCAATACTCTTCCAAATAAGTTTTAAGTTGGTTTTTACTCATTTCTTTCAATCATTAACATCATTTAACATGTTTTCAACTTAAAAATCAGGGATTTCCATGGGTGAAATTGGGTGTTTTGGGTAGAACTTAGGTTTTTCTAAAATTTGGATTTGAGTGTATGATTGACCTCCGATTTGAGATATTTTTATATGTCTAGACTCGTGAGAGTACGAGCTAAAAATGTAACATTTATCCGACTCCGAGATGCTGGCCTGAGGGGCGTTTTGGTCATTTCACCTAATTTTGCGCCGTAACCTTGAATTTAATAGTAGAATCAGTGCATGAGATGTTGTTTACGATATGAAATTTATTTGGATAGATTTGGTCCATTTGAATTCGGTTACTCGTGGCAAACGTGTGGTTTCGGGTTGATTGCTACTTCGGACCCGAGGTAAGTGTTTGGTCTAACATTAGCTTGAGGGAATAGGAGTTGAGTATAATTTGCTACTTGCTAATTGTCAAATACGATGTATAGGCATGGTGACGAGTATCTATACATTGGTGTCTAGCATGACCGTGAGTCCTTATATTGTGAATATTCTGATTTTGTGGTAAATTCCATGCTTAATTGATGATTTCTATATGTTGTGAAGAATATGTGAAGGGAATTGTAATATTTATACTCTGTTGGAGCATTTGCTCAAATTGTAACACGAATGATGAAGGTATATGAGATAATTGTATCCTTTGGAGCGTTGGCTCAGATTGCAACACGAATGATGAAGGTATATGAGATAATTGAATCCTTTGGAGCATTGGCTCAAGTAATAGAGTAAATTATGAAGTGAAAGTGAAAGGAAGAGAAAGAGCTGCTAAAATATACCCTTGCCGGGTCATTGTTGCTTTTGATATTGTCTCCCTTGTTGGGATGTTGAGATTACTGTTATTGTTCCCTTGCAGGGATTTAGCTGTTTAATTGATGTTCCCTTTCCGGGATTTCTATTTTATTCTGCTTACTCCCTTGCCCTTGTCTGTGATTGCTGTTTGGGTGAGGAAAAGTGTTAAAGCACGAAGGGTGATGTTGTGCCATGATTTACATTGATTACATTATACATTGCATAGTGAGGATGAGAGTAAAAGCACGAAGGGTGATGCCGTGCAAGTTTGTGATTTCTTGTCCTTATTGATATGCTGGCTTTGTGGTTCTTTTCCTTATTGATTTATTATATGAAACCGTTATCTCCCCACAGCATGTTCCCCTTCCTTTATTAATTGTTTTCTCCCTATATTTCTTATCCATTGTATATATGTATATATTTACTTGAACTGCACAGGTTTATTTGATAGTCTGGTTCTAGCCTCGTCACTACTTCGCTGAGGTTAGGCTAGGCACTTCCCAGTACGTGGGGTCGGTTGTACTGATGCTACACCTGCATTTCTTTATGATGTGCACATTACGCAACCGGACCCGGAGGACATCATTAGTGGGAGTGTCTTCCACCTTATCCTAGAGGCTTCAAGGTATACCCGCTGGCGTTCGTGGGCCTTGGCGTCTCTCCCATCCCTATGTCTTCGCTTCTGTCTTATTTTTCCTCTAGTTTCAGAGACAGTCATGTATTTCCTTTCAGACATGTATTTAGCACTCTTTTAGACAGTTCGTGAATTTGTGACTCCAGGTTTTGGGAAGTTATGGGTCGTTGTATTATGTTGTCGTTACTTAGCTTAAAACCGTATTTATTTCTGTTGTTTAATTGTGAACTGTTTTAGTTTATTATGTTAAATTGATATTATTATGCTAGTTTAGCTATACACGTTGGCTTGTCTAGCGGGTTCAACGTTAGACGCCATCGCGGCTCGACGGTGGGATTTCAGGGCGTGACAAGGCTGAATGTCCAGAAGAGAGGGCAGGTTGCCCAAGTGTTTTCTGACGGCTGTTTTGTCACTGGAGTGAAGATCCTCCCACCAGTTTAGTAGTTTGGGGTGGATATTGGTGACCATGCCAAATCTGGGTACCTTGTGCCTCATTTCTGCAAAACAAACAGGTTAGTCCCTTACCCCCATCAGACTCGACTATTTAACATCAATAATTAGCATGAGCATTTAGTTCTCCAAATAAATGCACAGAACGTGAAGGCGTCCGTTTGGGTTCCAGGGAAACCCAATGGACTTTGGACAAGGCTATCTTAAAGGCTGTTATGCGAAAAACACGTTATCCTGGCTAGGTTTGACCATGAAGTATGCAACATACAATAGAGTAAGGTTTCTATGGGGTTTTAGACCGGTACCCTTCAGAGGACAACTCAAGGGGAAAGGCACGGAACTGTCGGTTGCACCGTTGATCGACTAGTTTTACTGCAAATACACCTTTCCGAATTTAGGGGTAGTAATATTGGAATAGTGCAACCACTCATTGTAAGAGGTTCTATAGGATTTTTTTTTTTGGCACGAATGGAATATGAATGCGGAGCATGATATGCAATAAATAACATTTAAACAAGTAGGCATGTATTTCACATTGAGGAAAGCGATAAAGAAAGGAAATACGGCAGTTATAATTGAAAGCAGTTACAAAGAAAACATGAAGATACGTCAGTTTTGTTTAGGTGAAATAAATACTTGCGGAATTAAACATTTAATCACATATAACAGGGAATAGGAAAGGGTATAAACATTTAAACGGAAATTGAAAGGTCCAAATTCACAAGAAAACCTGTAATAGTGTAAGCCTAGAGAAAATTACCCAGTAGAGTCGCCATGTTGTTGCCCCCCCACCCTCTTTTTCCTCGCACGGGTCAGGTGCGGAGAGATTGGGTTTATGACATTCTGGACAACTCCTTAAAGGAAGAGGTTTAAGGAAGAGTCGCCACCTAACAATTTTGTGGTGCGTTAGGGCATCTAGAGTAGATAACTCATGAACTAGTTTGCATTACCAGAGATTGGATAAGGGCTTGAAGTTATCCTAAGGGGAAGGTGTTAGGCACCCCTCAAGATCCACAATTGTGGGTCCCAGCNAAACATTTGAAAAGAATTGTCCTAGGTTTAAAGTAATACGGATCACAACAATGCAATACCCGGTAATCACTCCTCGAAGAGGGGCTACATGTAGTATTAGCGCACCGGTCATCATATCCGTATTCTACCCTTCCCATCCCGCAAAGGTATTTAAAACGCATGTGTTAGTCACGAAAGCTTATTGCGTGCTATTACCTGTCCCATTCTATAAGTCCCGGAGGGTGTTTAGGACTACTAATCCTACAAGGTGAGTACTAAGTTGAACCCCCTGGGTTTAAAAGGACAAAATCCTAAGTGACATATAAAACAATTAGGACTACAAATATGGGGAACACGTAAGGGCAGATAAAAGGCTCACAGATCCCTCCACAAGTAAACACGTAAATAGCACGTCTCAAACATAACAAGGGTCCCAAAATCATAACTTAAAGCAAGAGATTTGAGTGGAAAACAGTAGGTTTCAGTGAGTTTTAGCAAAGGGAATGAATGATTTGAAAACTTAGTAATTTGAAGGCAAAGCGGGATTTTAAAATAAGCAGAGTGATTTACAGAAGGGAGTGACTGATTTTGGAAATCCAGTATTTCAAAGACAGCGCAGGAATTTAAAGCAGCAACTTCAATGAATTTTCAGTATAAAGTGAATGAATAATCTTAGCAACCAGCAATTTTGAAACCAGAGCAGGGACTTAAATAACGGAGTGATTTGTATGTATTTCGAAAAAGGGTGAATGGTTTTGAAAATTCAGAAATTTATAGGCAAAGCATGAGTTGAGGATGGTAACAAACAGCAAAGTCATAAAGATTTCAGAAAAGAACTGATTGGTTTTAAAGACCACTTTTTAATACATGCAAGACATAAAACAGTTGATTTTGGTTTTAATAAGTATTAGGCTTAAGGTTTGCCTAGGCGTCCATATATATACTGATTATGCACACATTGATTATGAGTCCTGAAGCATGATTTCTAGATGCAAATGCAGAAGCAGTAATATTACAGCAGTTTTTATTATAGTTATTAGTTGTGAACAGGATTTCTAAAATAAACATGAGAATAGCAGAGATGATGAAGTAAACAACCTAAACATGGTTTCTAATGCATGGTATGCATGTCCTAAGCATGATACTATTGCACACATAGGTAAAGTAAATCCTATGATCATGATTTCTACCCATACTATATTAAACATGCATAGTCCCATCCCATATTCACTATCCAGCCCCAAATATTTATTTACAGATTATTACAAACCAGGGTTAATAAATTACGTTACTGAAAGGAAAATAAGAAGCGACTTCTATAAGGAGCCTTCAATCAGGCCCATATGTCCCAACCTCAATCCTTTCGAATTTCACAGCCTTTCATAGTCTGGATGCGGCAAAGCTCCCTAGGGCCCTCGTGGGTCCCTGGCCAATACCAGCACCCAGATATAATTGCCAAAATTAAGCATGTGCAGTGTGGAAATACCAGCCTCAGTGTATCAAAGTTCAGAGGGAACTCGAGAGGTTCCCTAAGCAATGCTCACACTTAGGGGGTGGAACCTAGGTCTCTAGGAATAATGTGGAGTGCCAGAAGTTATGTTGAAAAGAAAAGGAAGAGTTTTGCAAGAGATTTATTTGAAACATTTCATAAACCAGAGAGTTTGTTTGATAAAAAACTGTTTGGAAAAGGGAGTGATTAGTAACAGTCTAGAATAACCTTAAAAGTGCACACACAGAATCACACAAGTTCAAATGCTACAAGCAAGGAGCAGTGGGAGTGGGGACATGGAAAACATATAACTATAAACAGCCCAGTAGGGGTATAGGAATGGTTTAGACATGTTCAGAGATTGTTTGCTCTGACATTGTCACAAACCAGACATAAGTAGTCACATAGAGAGGGTCAAGGGATTGGGATGTATCACAGCTATGAAAACAACTAATAGATGTACCCAAAACACATGACAAAGGGAGAGAATAATATGCTGAGTGTATTCTAATTACAGGTTTCACAAAAGAACCACAAATAGAAGCAGACAATGAATAATAAGAACTGAAACAAGTAAAGGATCATGTTGTTGATGAAGCTTTGAAATTAAAAATAGGACATACCAGTGAAAAGGAAGCAAGCAGAATAAAAGAGTAAGAGAAAGAGCACAATGATTAGCCTTGGCTTATAGCCGGCTAACAGTAGACAAGAACAAGGACTAAAGTAATAGAGCAGAGAGCTTTAGTGTGAGAGAGAGATTTGAACCACAAGTCTGTGTGTGTCTGTGTTAATGAGGGAGTAGAGTATATATAGTGTTGAAAACGAGTGAAGAAATAAAGTAGAGAGTGTAATTATGGAAACAATAACCAATTAGTATCAATTAAGACACTGGACACCTTTAATTAGGAAGTCAAGTTCAAATGGTGCACTCATGGATAAATAAGGAAAAGGGATTGATTATAAGACTAATTTTATTATATTAGGGGCAATAAGATCATGTAGCATATAATAAGAGTCAAATACATAGTACATAATTAAGGGAAGTCCAACTAATAGTATATTCATAAAGCAAAGTATGGTATTGATTTTGAAAATCAGTCGAGGAAATCTCGAATGCAATCACAATTACAGGGAATCCAGTATAATCAAGGAAAGTATCACATAAGTAAGGGAAGATTTTGAAAATCAGCACAGAATATACAAAGTCACAGGTTCAAGGAAAATATCACAGCTAAGCAAGGAGATACACATAGTCAATGGTGATTATCAAGCAAACAGTCATTAACCAGTATCAATTTGATAATTAATAGCACGAGAATAGGGAACCCTAAGCAAGGAATCACAGAACAATAGGACTAAGTCCCTAGCAACAAGAATAGTGAATACATGAATGGCTTCACAGGAGAACAAGCACACATAATCGAACGGGCTAAAAGAGGGATTTTAGCATAATAAGTCAAAGAAGCAAGAAATATAAGAGAATAGTTCAAAAAATACAGTGGAAATCACTAAAGCTAGAAGTAAAAACCGTTCTTTGAAAGGGGTTAAAAACCCTAATTTCGAAATTAAAAGAAATCGTTTAAAGATGGGATTTTTTAGGGAAAACGTAGAAAAGCTTCACAACACTGTAGATATAGAGTAGATCTTAAAAGAAGTTGAAGAATCATAGTATTAGGGTTTCTTGGAACCTAGAGAAAAAGAAGAACCTCAGAGGTGGCACCGGCTTAAGCCGGAGTAGGTCATAGATCATTACTCAGACGGCTAGGGAGGCCGGAAAGGTGACATGGGACCATGGGAGGCAAGAGAATATCTCCGAGCTCGCCTGAGGACCCCAGGGTTTCACTGGACCGATGAGAGATAAGCAGATGACCCAAAGAGGGTGAAGGACCATGGCTTCTGGTGAGAGACCAGCCGTAGAAAACATACGAGTTCCATCGGAGAAGGAGAAGTCCAAGAGACTTCTAGAGAGAACCAGAGGATACAGAGAGAGATATAGATCTAGAGAGAGAAATGGTCTCGAAAGAATGAGGGGTCAGAGGGGGGGTAATTGAGAGTTAATTAAGGAAAATTGATTATTGGTCGTTGATCTATCTTGATCAACGACTCAGATAGATTGAGGGGTTGGGCCGGGTAGGAATTGGGTCTGGGCTGGGTGAATTGGGTTAATAAAATCAGGTGGGGTTGGGTTGAAATGTGGCTAAGATTTAAATAAAATGAGGCTAGTCATTAAATACCCATAAAAACAGATAATTAATTAAAATAGCTAATAATTTTATAAAAAATGAAATTAAGTTTAAATAGGTAAAATTACAGTAATTAACTAATATTAAGTGCAAAAGATTCATAAGTTTCGCATTAAAATAATATTAAATATTTAATTGTGCTATAATTTTAAAATTGTTGTAATTGACATTAAATGAGACCCAATTGGCTAATTTGTGAAATAATTGAATTTTACTGGATAAAAAATGATTATAAATAACATACTGAGCTGGAAAATATTTTGGAATTATTTATAGCTTAATTTATGAATTATTTAAATATGAAATATTAAAATAAACAAGAAAATAATTTAATAAAAATATGGGAAAATAGGGAAAAACACTCATTATTACAAAGAGTAATTTTGAGGGCTTATATGCAAGTTTGAAAATAATTTGAGAAAAAATTGGGTATCAACAATACATCGTGAACGCGTGGCTCAGGTCGCGTTCGCGTAGAGGAAAGTCATGGCTGGGAGTTCACGCGCGCTTTGTTCATCACAAACGCATGATGTAGTTCGCGATCGCGTAGGTCTGAAGGTCAGTGCATTGTGTTCGCGTAGGGTTAAATTGTGGGCAATATAATTTGTGATTTGCGATCGCGAAGTAGGAATGCCTGGACAGAGACTTGTTCTAAAAATGGGATTTAGGCCATAACTATACTTATGTGTAGGTGTACATCTCTTCTGCATGTCCATGGAGTTTTGAAAAATCCAAACATCTCAGAGATAGATATAGGTAGAAATTTCTCGAACGAACCGCACTATTTCGTATACGTCAGGAGTTCATTAATGAGAAGGGGCTGGGGAAAGCTTGAACCCAATTCCTACGGTAATGAATATGAGCGCAATTGAAATTCCCGGGGTGCAAAGCAGAGGCATTAAACCATTTATAGAAGACTATCGCCCATACCCATTTATTAAATCATTATCGCAGCAGGAGGAGGATATTAATAAGAATGGCATTAGATAGGTGTCTTCTTCTTCACTGAGAGAGTAGGTATGAGGCGCCCTTACTTTTTGAATGGTAAATATTGTTGATGTTACTCAAATTCATATTTTAATTTTGTATTGTTGACAAATAAAAAATAAAAGAAGAACTACTGTCAAATTGAACACTTGATAAATAATAACTGCATAATTGAAGTCAAACATTACCTTTCAAATTAATTCAAAAGCAATTTTTGTATGATTGTGCTTAGCGATGACAATAAATATAGGCCGAATAGGTTCACATTCATCAACTTGAACTTAGCATTTTTTTTTCCTTCAACTTCTAGCACACACTTATTATAATACTTTTAAAACGTTTGTATTAATTAGTACGTGCAATGTACGTGTTCGAGAACTAATATATCTGATATATATATATATATATATATATATATATATATATATATATATATATATATATATATATATATATACTCGCTATGTCTCCCCTTTATGAAATTTGACTGATTGCCAAATCTGAGAATGTTACATAAACTTGGAATTGTGAAATTGACTTACTTGTAAAGTATGGATAATTTCGACAAACCATGTGTATTATACTATATTTGTACGACAAATCAAGAAATAGACATTTTGGGCAGGAGTTTCGGGAATAGACAAACTGGCTTAAGATGAATTTGCTAGCAGAGTAATGCAATATTCCCCGAGATGGTTTCCTTTGATTATCTCCAATGCTAATACTCCAAAGTTATAGACATCACACATTTGCGTAACCTTAATTGTATATGCAAGCTTTGAAACAATACAATTTCTTGAAGTTTTAAGAAACAGTAGTGTGTCGCTATACTTTGTGCTTGTGATGTTTTAAAAGAAAAGGATATAAAATGTGCATCAAACTCCTCTGATCTGTGGCGTGTAAGATGTTCATGTAACATACCATCATCCCGTCTTTAACTCTCCTACTTTTATCACGCATAACGACTCTTAACTCTGTTAGTGACTCAGCTCTGTAGGGAATACTTCCATAAATGTGGTTGTTTTGCATAAATAATTTAACTAAGGAGGTCAATTTTCCAAATTCTTTAGGAATCTGCCCAACTAAGATTAGCACATTCAATTTCAAGAAAAGGGAGAGATGAAAATGGAAAATCATAGAGTGCGCGAATGACACTAGCATTCGTAATATTCAACCTGTTTACCCTCCATTAGCACATATATTGCATGCATTAGAACTTGCCCCTACAATGCTAGAACAATCCTTGGAACTTAAGGAATTATTCTGGTTTTGGAAAGTTGCTTTCCACTTTAGCAGAGCATTTGCCTCTTCAGTGGAAGCAAAAGTAACTGAAAACATATACTGAAGGAAAGAAAATCATCATGGGCAACATGCACATGTTCCGTTAAAAGAATAATCACTAGGAGACTAGGTTACCCAGCACAACATGAACACACAACTTTGGCTCCTGCAGAAGGTGCATGAACAGCATCTAGAGGATCCAAATGAACACATTAAGCAGACCATCAACACCAAAAAGCAGACTCAATTTGGTAGGGTATCAGCTAACAGCAACAAAAGAACTACAGAGATCAGCTAGAGCCTCATTCATACAAGCGTGAACTCATGCGCTGTAACATACTGCAACTATCATTAGCTTAATTATAGGTGCTATGTGATGCAACTGTCATTAGCTTAATTATCGGTGCTACGCTATGTACTTGAAGAACATTTTTAACACCATAGAGCAAATAAAAGATAATAGAACCAAGTATTAACTTTGATAAGCATAAGATGAAAAAATCAGCGAGATGTTTACGGTCAAACAATCACTATGCCTGAACTCATTGATTCAGTCTAATACTGAAATATCCACTCGACATACAAAATCTTGACCGGGAATCAACTTCAATAGCTACACTTAAAAATGTGGTTTTTTCATCTTTAAGATGATCATAGCTAACACCTTCCCAGGGCAAAATATGAAGTTAAGGCAGAAAAAGGAAATGACTGTCCGGCATAAACCTAGCATGACTTCAGAAATTCATGAGTTTCTTATCCTTACCAATCATGAGCATCCTGAAGATTTGTATAGAAACCGATAATTTGTCACCAGCAACAAATTACAACAGCAAAGCTAAAACAGCATCAACAGCTACTGCATCTGCTTACCATTCAACCAACAAACAGTACTATGTCACCAGCAACAAATTATAAACAGCCAAGTTAAAACAGCATCGACAGCTGCTGCATCTTCTTGCCATTGAGCTAAGAAACAGTAGTTCGTGACCAGCAACAAAATTACAACCAACAGCAAATAAAACAGCATCAACAGCTACTGCATCATCTTGCTATTCAGCCACATTGACTTTTCACGGACCCAGCTATAGAAGGCCAATAATTTTCATCATAAGTAAATTACCACAAGGTATACTATCACAATATATGCAGGTATACTTTGAATAAGAAAAGCAATAAGATAACAAATAAAGCCACACAGAAAATCCACAAAGCAGTAATTATAAACCAACAATAGATATCTTATATCAGAACACCAATCCATAATACCAGAATGCAGAGGTAACATCAAAGTTCTGGTATGGATCAAGTACAACAAAAGGAGTTAAACCTTATAAATAAGTCAGGCCAATCAGTTCTAGCAAGCAGAAAATAGATGAAAGGTCCTTCATTTGGGAATGTCCTCTTGATACGCAGCATTGACCAAAGCCAGATGACAATTGTGGCCTCCTCCTTTGCTGCTTAATCCTACAAAAGCAAATAATGTTTTCTCATCACATTTATACTATAACAAAACAATGTATGACAGCCACAACTTACATCAGCATCAGAACGTGGCAAGGGGCTGCGAGAACCAGCACGTCTACCACGAGGTGAAACACTCTTGGGAGTTGGAGACCGCTCCTTGCGATTACGACCATCTGGACTAGCATCCCTAGAAGGGGTTGTTCTGCGTGGAGAAGGGCTCCTCCGAGGACTCAGGCTACGACGAACAGGGGAGGCACTTAAATGTAAAATAACATGTCAGACAAAGCTTATGAAAATAGCTTTCCCTGGGGAAGAGAGAGATAAGAAGCAAATATATAATTAAAAAAATTCTACCTTCCATTAGACCTACTTCGGCTGCGCCTCTCTTCATCATATTTACCCCTTCCACGAGCTTTGTGATAATCAGGGCTGCGGCTTCTGCTCCGCTGACGGTAATCTTTGTCTCTTCCACGGTACCGATCACGGTCAGACCTCCCCCCACTTCTACTTCGGCTTCTCCTTTTAGAATCCTTGTCCCTATAATGATCTCGATGCCTACGATAAATAAATAAATAATACGTAAATAAACTAATAAATAAATAGATAGATAAAAGAAGGTGAAGTTCAGATTGTGAAATACCACCCCCTACAACCTCTTTTAGCTCAGAAAAATGTCAATCATTTAACTCAAGTACCACACAAAGGTGGGAAGAAAGATTATGTGAACAATTCCACCTTGTTTTGGAGAGGTCATGGGTGATAGCAGAAGAATATCAACAAATGGAGAACAAGAAAGAGGTAAGAGAGTATTCATTTGAACACCAATATCCATTCTAACACCCAAATATGCTTATCCACAAAAGCTCAGATTTAACTATGCCTTGATGGAATCACCACATTCCACATCGATAATAGGTTTTGAAGTTATAGGTTGTTCTGAAATGCTGAACATATAAAGGAATCACCATCGAATCAAAATGAAACATGATTTCACCATCCTACTCAGACATTTTTTAGTGTTGCGCAGGGTAGATCGCTTTAATTAATTAAAAACAAATGTTTTCTTCCATTTAATATCGGGAAAAAAAACATTAACGGCAGGAAGCAAGTATATATCACAACATTATTTATTATCATAAACATTAATGACAGGAAGAAAGATAACAACTTTACTGATTTCCATACTTCCCTCTCTTACTGAGATAGCTGGTACATACTACAAAGACGAATTGAAAGCATGAAGGCAAAATAAAGTCATTATAAATTCAATCATTCAACTCCACAAGAGGAAAAAATCTTCCCCAAACAAAGAACGCTTAACAAAGCCGCCAATTTATTAAGGGCAAATTCCATGTACAACAGCTGATGAAGGAGGATAATTTTACTTAGAATTCAGAAAACAGTCACCAATTTTTTTTCAAAAAAAAAAAGATCATCCAACTAGTTAGGTTTGTCAACTGAAAAACCTAGGGAAGCATCACCATCTCCCTTCCATTCCCTACTCCAGATCATCAACATTTAATTAAGAGCGGAAAAGGACAGGGAATTTCACGAAAATCAATTGCATAGCATTTTTCACATGTTTTGATTGCAAAGGATCATGAGACCCAAAATGGCATCTCTCAAGCAGGCAGTAGAATTTTCTACTAGTAAATCCTGCAGCTTATTTTTAAGGGATTGTTTTAAACCTCCACATTCTGGTTACCAGAAGAAAAATTCTGATAATTCTTTAGCCATCAATCAGTTAAAAGTCATAATTTGTAAATCTGAGCAAAGGAAATGTTTGTCAATAGTATAATTTTAAGACAAATTGGCAAAAAAAATCTAAATCTCTGGATGCCTTAAACTATGTTTAGTTCCACGAAGAGGGAAGTCCCAGTAAAGAGGAACTCGTATGTTCACTTCCACAAGGTTGGAGTATTTTGATATTCTACTCCTAGTTGATAACAATATAGAAGTTTGCATTTTTATGTTTTCTTATAGAAGTGCTTTACAATATTCAAGTTAACAACGTGAATACAAGTTAACATATTGTTCTACTTTTTCCAGGCTACCAAATACAGTTAAAATTACAATAAGGCATCCAAGGTTTTTTTTTTGTACATGATTTCTTTCTTTATTGAGCTAGCTTATATAAGATCGATATTCATAATTTTTAGGCGCTTAAAATTTTTCTCTTAGTTTTGTTTTATAAACTTAAATACATTACATAACAATAATATTTATATAATTTTAAAAGTATATACTTATTAACATGGGAACACGTGCAAAGCGTGTATCCTAAGACTAGTGTGAAATAAATAGATAAACTCCTAATTTCAGTACATTTTTGAAAGTGTTGGGATAAATAATTAAAAGAGAGAGAGAGAGAGAGAGAGAGAACTAGGGAGGGTAATCAACTCCTTTACAGTTTTAACTTCCAGTAATCTTATACTAACTTACCAGATAAGGAAAAAACTCTACTCTATTGTTTTCCCTACCACCACCAGCTCTCTTTTCACCTCCAACTAAGACACTTTTAACCTGTTTAGTATTCTTTGACAACCTTCAAGATAGCTTCTCTTAATCACTGTTATTAAAAGCCATCACTTCATCATGATGGAGGATTATCGGTTAAAGGAAGCAATGTGCTTTAAGAGGTGTGCACATCAAATAATGCAGCGCAAATTAATATAAAAGAAAAAATACGATTTTTTGAATCTCAATTTGGAGAAGTTGGATAAATTTTGGAAATATTATATGTTGGATGCTAAAAGTAGTTATTCTAATTGTAATTAATTGTTACAATACTAAATTCATGTATGATATTTTTTCTTTTCCACAGATTGCGCGCTTCAACGAAAAAATAAATAAATAAATTGCGTGCTTCATTTCAACGAAGTTGTGTGCCTCACTTCTCGCTTTTCACTTCAAGTCACATGGACCTTACTGTTTCTTTTCACTTTTCGCTTGATAAAGCATTGCTCTTGATGTAGAAAGAACACATGATCACAAATTCCCATGAAATTCTTATAGGAAATATCCCCAAAGTTTGATTATAACTAATCAATATAGATTGAAATCCAAATGTCTACGATAGGACTTTAAGTGGACACAATTAAATAATTAAGCTATTACCTTGATCTAGGACTGTGGCTTCTTGACCTTCCTCTTGTCCTATGTACAGGCTCCAAAATTCTACCTTTGTCACTGATAAGAAAAAGAATCCTAGTCTCTATTAGACATAGTTTTATTGCCACAAAACAAAAGGATATTACAACTCAATTTATAGGATAAGATGCACCTAAATATAGAAGAATAAAAACCACAACTTTAAACAAGGAAACTCTGCAACTTACTGAATATTTGCATCAAATAAAACTTACATTCTCTCAGCATTTGGGCCGTACTTTGCAAATCGAACCATTATTTCTCGACCATCTACAACTCTTCCTGTGCCCAAATATTGGTATGATCAAGAACAACATAAGACTAACACCCAACACGTAATATTTACAAAAAGTTTGAAGGACTAAATAACTTAATTTACATATTAGTGATCACTTCACTTACCATCGAGCTTTTCCACTGCCTTTTGAGCCTCGTCCTGATACTTGTAGCGCACAAATGCAAAACCTCTAGAATCTCCGGTCCTAAAGAACCAAAAAACCATTGTACATGTCAAAGAATAGAGAGTCTTAGAGACACCACTACATCTTTGTCTATCTCCATACCAAGACATCATCCGTAGGTCTCAGCTCATAAGTAATGTAAAACTATCAGAAGTAACACCTTGAAGAGGAGAAATCATTTCCTCGCTATTTCACTTGAATATTTATATGATGGTACCAATTACACACTGAACCTATAATATTTTTTCTATGACAGTAGGGTTCGAGCCAAGTTGTGCGCACCTCCGACTATCCAAAACGATACCTGCATCCTCCCACCTAACAGTACATGCACCAAGTAAAGCTGTTCCTCAAGGCGATAGGAAGAAATAACACAGTTTAAAATATTAGTTTGACTTATGCATTAACTTAATGGTAGTTAAATTAAAATTTCAGGATAATGTTAGAAAAGTTAGTTTGATAGAGAACATATCATTTATCAAATGGATTTGAATTTTTGAAAGTTCCAGCATAAATGAATTTGAACTCATCGAAGTTGTAAGTAAAGTATAGGATGATATAATTCGTTTAATGATGTCTAACATTTAATTGAGACATATCATATAACCAAGAAGTATGATGGAGAAAAGAATACCACGGTAATAAAAGAAAAAATAATAATAAAGACAACAAACACAGAACAAAGATACCGGTTTGCTCCATGACCCAAAGAAAATACATATTACAAGCAAAGGTAAAATAGAAAAAGTAAGGACCTTCGGTCTCTAGGGATAAAGACATCAACAACTTTTCCATACTTATCGAAAAGAGGAAACAAGTCATCAGCAGTGGTACCTGTACAAGCAAACAATGATTGAGTAATATTAGATTCAACAACTTTACAACACAAGAAAAAATAAATTTGCTAGTTGGTAAATAAAAGGAAAACGGGGTAATTACGGAAAGTAACGTTGAGAACGAGGAGAGAGAAGGTATCTTTGATGTCCGGAGGCCCTGTTCTTCCGAAGTGAGACATCGCCGTTTGCCGGAGTGAACGACTGATAATAAGGTAGAATGGTGTTAGGGTTTGGAGCTATAGGTTATGGACGCGGGTTGGAAGAAGATAATGTCGATCTGTTTGTACCAAATTGGCCTTGACTTGTTTGCTTAATTTCAGTTTATGCCACATATTTGGAGACAATGACAAGAATAGTTCCTTATGTTTTGGGATTGATATAAATTAGTCTTAGCATGTTTGGCCAAGCGGGAAAAATCTATTTAGTTTAAAAAATATTTTCTTTAAAAGTGCTTTTCGAAAAAGAACTTGTGGAGAGGAGCCGTTTGTGTTTGGCTAATCAATTTGAAAAGTACTTTGAAGCAATAATTTATGTTTGGCCAAATTTTTCAAAAAGTACTTTTAAGTATCAAATTATGAATAAGAACATGAAGAGATTTACTTAGTAGTTAGTATTATATGAATAAATAAATAATCTCAAATATTTATTATTAAAGATAATAATTAATTTTATTCATTTTATTTAAGTAAAACATGAAAATAAAATCTAAAAATACTTTAATTATTTCAAGATGATGTAAATATATCAAAAATATCATTTAACAAATATAAAAGCATTCATCCCAATGTCATCACATATTAGAAAGTTATCCTAAAAATAATATAATATCTTATTGTAAGTATTAGGTTTAAAATAAGCAAGGTTATTTTACTGTATACCATATTTTGCTAAGGGTTCTTGGTAAGAAGAAAAGTCAAAATCGCTTCTACTTCTGCTTCTGGGAAAAAGCTACTTTTTTTTTGCTTCTCTAAAACTGCTTCTGATTCTTTGTAAAAACACTTTTTTTCCAAAAAAAGGTTTGGCCAAACACCTCAAGTTGAGAAAAAAAATATTTTTTGAGAAGTTTGGTCAAACAGGCTATTAATACTATAACCACAAGCAGTTTCAACCCCTTAACTTTACCAAAATAGAACAATATTAGTCTTTTCTATATTTACAACACATGGAGATAGTTATTTTATACAGAGTTTTTTTTTTATAAACCGAATATTTATTTGATAATAAATATTAGGGATTACAAAAGATATGATCCTGAGGATCAATACTAGTGGTTGATAATACATGCATTGCATGCTGATTATCATTTTTTGCTAGATGACTACAGGTCGTAATGGAAATAGTTTTAACATAAACATTTTTTTCCTTGTCCGCCAGCATCCTTTCCATGACATAGGATGGATGAAAACTGCTTCATATCGTATGGTTAAATTCGACCAACTATCTGAATTATACTTTTTATACCTAAAATCATGGAAAAATTATACATTGAATATTATTTGGACCCTTTTGATAACAACTAAAGAAAATCAAGAAATATAGGCAAGCTAAAAAATTAAAGAAACAAAAAAGAAAAGACGAAAAATTAAAGATAGATTGAATTCAAGAAAGAGTTTCTTGAAGTCTATTCTTGAAGTTGAATCCTAACAACAGCAATTAACTAACAAATAACTAATCGCCTTTGGTAGAAAATTAAAAACAAGAAATAGATTGTGAAACCCGGCCCTTTAAAATAACAAGAACAATAATAAGCCTAAACTTATCACATTCCTTGAATATCTAGAAGTGATCTAAAATTTTGAAAAAGGTTTAATATTACCACCTTAAGTTGAGTCTTGAAGGTTGAAGAATAAATTCAAGAGTAGGCACACACAAGAGTGCAAGAAAAATCTCATAATTTTTATTGATATTGTTTATAACAATCTAAGTCTAAAAACAAAGAAGATACCCCTTTATATAAGGAGAGGGTCACGAAATGTGCCTAACAAATAAGAAAATAAAGTATTAAACTACTTTGGACAACAAGTCCAACTACCTTAGGAAAATGAACATACTAGGAAGCAAAAATCAAGTTATTCTTGGAAAGTAATTCCAAAAATTTTAGTAAAAGGAAACCATAACCTTAACTAACTAGGAAAGCAATAAATATAGTCTCATAATATATGGAAATAAGTCCCAAACTAATCTTGGATATAATTTTGAAAATCTTGAAAATCCTAAAGGAAATTTGCAACCAACTTGCACTCAACATCTAGCACGCCTATCTACCATTCTTGTAGATCAAGTAAGTCTTTTTTGTGCTATAAAAAAAGGGCTTTACGTAGGACTTCATGGACTGCAAGGTTGGACACATTTTAGGTGTCAAATTGGTAAAATTGGACTGACTAGGACCTTCGTCAAATGATGTCTCTTGGGATCCAATCCTCATCTTCTTGGACATAAATTTGGGCTGTAAAATAATTTTTATATCTAGCCAATTCATATCCTTTATCCTTGAGCTCTTCATCACAATTAACAACTTCTTTATTTGCACTTGATGTCTAATGACCTTGATTGACTTTTAGCTCGACATCTTGTTAAAGGCCCTCTTTGAGATTCCAAAGCTTCATTTTTGTCCTTGACTAGATTTAAGTTTCCTAGGATGTTATCACTCCCCTCTTCTTGAAGAAAATTCGTCCTCGAATTTCGACCTTGCAAGAAAAAGAAAACATGCACTAGTAAATGGCATCCACTAATCTGAAAAATAGTAGGAATAAAACAAGATAGTGACCATGTGTCCACTTAACCCAATTAAGCCTAATAGGTGTAAAATACTCCTTTATAAAGCAAATGGACATCATCATCCCAATAAAATCTATGTCTACTTAGATTTGTCCAATAAAAACCTCTTTCATATGCACTATATAATGAAATTTGCAATGCGACCTTGTCAATAATGTAGTCTAAACATGTGTATGCCAAAGAAATCATAAAATACTATCCATGCATCCATTTAACACAAGTATCTCTGCCACATATATCAAATAAGACACTTTTATGATATAGTCAGGTATTAATTATAAATGTTATATATTCTTCTACATGTAAGTTATTCAAATAAGCACATAAATTCTGAGAAAGGCCATAAGAACCCATAAATTCCAAAATAAAAATTTCAATACATTCAAGCTCATGATTATAACTTTCCCCAATAATATTCACAACATCAATGGATTCAACATAACTGCTCAAACTGTCACAGAGAGAGTCGATAGGTTCATGAAAGAGTATTTGATCATTAATATCACAATAATCATGCATATCCTCTTTAATATAAGCAAGCATGTTGACAGGCTCACAATCAACATGACTAGAGAAATGACTTCCCATCAAACAACAAAACTCACAGTCTAGCAATTTATCACATGAAAACTCATTAGGCACTTGAATAAGAGAAGAAAGAACATTTAACTCATTAGCAAGCCTCTTCTCATAAACTTCATGCCTATTTCCACCAAGTTGGAATACATAATCATCTATGCGATACTCAATTTCAAAAGTAAGCAAATTACTCTTGCACTTGAACTTAGATATTACAGTTAATGACTTGATATGCATCAAAATATCATCATCCACAAAAATTATAAAGTTACCAACATAAGAAATAAGAATATAGTTTATTACCTCCAAAAATACCTTAGGTGTTCTAGAAAGGCCAAGAATGTGAATAAACCTATTATATAATATCATACTTGGACTTATTTATTAATGAAACAACATCACATTTTATTCTTTTATGCAATGACTCTAACTTAGCAATGTTTTTGATGAATTCCATGTTGTAAACCTGTAAATAAGGATCAAAATAGTCAAAAGACTCAACAACAAAGAAATTAACCAAGATTTTATCTTCCACCATTCAACTAGAATTTGGGAGTAGTGTCTACCACTAATCATTCTAATTTTGAGATCCAACGGGTCAGACATCTTAAGGGATAGGCCGAATGGCTTAGTGGCCACTTAAATTTGTACTAGATTTTAAAGCCGATAGATAAACTTACATCGTTTCCATTTGAACACTCAAAGTCGTTTATTTGGTAACTAATAAACATATCTGACCATTGACCAAGCACATGTGGCAGTGACATAGGTGATATGGACAAAGTGTGTGCTAGTCACGTAAACTAAGCACGTCACTACAATAATTTTGATTAAAAAATTCTAAATTAAAAAAAAAATATTACAAATGAAAAAGAAAGAAAACAAGGCCCCCTTCAAAATTAGTTATACCCTTATTCCCCTCACCGCTCTATGTTTCTTTTCCCCTTTCCCCATTGTCGTCTGCCCTCATCTCCCCCTTTTTTTCTTTCTCTGTCACTCTAGCTTCTTCTCTTTTTGTTTCAAATCCAGACAACAGTAATGAAAAACAAAGAAAAGGAATAGATTTTGTCAAAAAAAATTTGTCAAAGCTTAATCATTTCTCTCACATTAACTCCCTTTCTTTTTTTTTTCTTCTTTTTTTTTGTATTTGTCTCAATCTGGAAGACAAATAAAGAAAAGAGAAAGACCATAGAAAAATTTACAAAATTTGGCCGGAAAATTCTACTTACACAGTCCAACTTTTTCTCTCTTTCGGATTTTACCACTCGTGCCCTTCTTTGACATAGCTTCGCCGGCTCTTTTTTGCCTGGACGTAATTTTACTAGGCAGTCCATCGACTCTTTGACTTAAGCTATAAATTTTTTGGATTTTGTTAAAAGTAAAAGATGGAATGGATTTTATAGAAGTTCATGACTAATTGAGGCACTCAGGTGATGCCTAGTATTTTTTTCCCGATGACGGCGCTAAAATGTGTAGAACAAATAATGAAAAAAGTAAAATAAGAAAAGAAATTTTGATAAATTAATTTTAAAAAGGGACCCACAAATGACATGTAAAATAATAAATTGTCTTTTCATTTGACGTGTTCTTCCTGTCAAGTAATTGAGCTACACACTTTGACAATGAGGTTTATTTTTACGTAAAAATTGCACGGGGCACCCTATTTGATCGCCCCCATATAACCTATACCCATTTTTTTAAACTTTTAACTTGTACCCACTTTTTAAATAACTTCAGCCCCCTTTTCCTCGTTGAGCTGAAGTTCGCTAGTTACAAACAAAAACTTCAGCTCTAGAGCTAAAATTCGCCAGTTACAAAGACAAAACTTTAGCTCTAGAGCTGAAGTTTCCCAGTTACAAAGATAAAAACTTCAGCTCTAGAGCTGAAGGTCGCGAGTTACAAAACAAAAACTTCAGCTCTAGAGCTGAAGTTCCCCAGTTACAAAGACAAAAACTAGAGCTGAAGTTCCCCAGTTATAAAGACAAAAACTTCAACTCTAGAGCTAAAGTTTGCCTGTTACAAAGACAAAACTTCAACTCTAGAGCTGAAGTTCCCCAGTTACAAAGACAAAAACTAGAGCTGAAGTTCCCCAGTTATAAAGACAAAAACTTCAACTCTAGAGCTAAAGTTTGCCTGTTACAAAGACAAAACTTCAACTCTAGAGCTGAAGTTCCCCAGTTACAAAGACAAAAACTAGAGCTGAAGTTCCCCAGTTATAAAGACAAAAACTTCAACTCTAGAGCTAAAGTTTGCCTGTTACAAAGACAAAACTTCAACTCTAGAGCTGAAGTTCCCCAGTTACAAAGACAAAAACTAGAGCTGAAGTTCCCCAGTTATAAAGACAAAAACTTCAACTCTAGAGCTAAAGTTTGCCAGTTACAAAGACAAAACTTCAACTCTAGAGCTGAAGTTCCCCAGTTACAAGACAAAACTTCAGTTCTAGAGCTAAAGTTTCCCAGTTACAAAGAAAAAAACTACAGCTCTAGAGCTGAAGGTCGCAAGCTACTTCAGGCCCGTCTACTAGAATGCTGAAGTTATGCGAAAAAGCGGATACATTTATAATTTTTTTTTACAAAGCAAGTATAAGTTAAAACGTGACAGAAAAAGCGAATAGAGATGCAAATACCCCTATTTTTACTTGATTGAGTTGAGATGCAAAAATGAGAAAATTCGAAGTTTATATATCAGACTTTAAAATTTCGTACATGTTTAAGCAGTCACGATGCCATTTCGCATAAAGGATATTAACTGAAAATGGGGCAAATGAGATGCCTGCCAAACTAGAAAACATGTGTCGGGGGAATACGAGTGGCGCTGGAATTTGGAGGGTCACATTTCTGTTCATTAGTTTTGAAGGGAAAAAACGGCGTGCACCGTTCAGAACAAATTGGTTCTTGAGTACTACAAACTGTCGGCAAATCTGGATAAATTATCTAAATACTTGCAGGTGCTTACACCCAACCAGGGTTATAATCATAAGATAATATCAATTAACCATAGATAAGTGATAAATATCAGTGCAGGGATATGCACTACTGATTTTCTGCGAACACCAAATGTGACCAAATATTTAGTGACAATTCTGTATGAGGAATTCTCTATTATCATCCGATCACAATTTGTTATAAAAGGACTTTAAAAACAATAATAAATGTCAACTCTCCATGGCGCGGAAAGCTGATAGAAGCCTTGGCAGGAATCTCCGTTGGTTCGTCAATACAGAATCAAATTGAAGGATTTTTCTTCATAGAGCAACGTGGAACTTTTATCAACGGCAACAGGAAGGCAAATATATATGACATGGCCATCAACAACTTTGCTTTTGAACTTCTTATTACTGCCTTATTAACCAAACATAAAGAGCCAACGGCAACGCTGCGAAGTATAGTGTAACAGGAAAAACAGATACTCCCTAAGCAGTATCTTGTTACCTTCCCAAACTTCTAGTCAAATCCATAGCCATCTAGCAAAGAGTACTTGTCCAATATGGTAAGCACATACAATTTGGAAGCCCTATGGAAGAGGACAAATTCCTAGGGAGAGAGTACCTTAACACAGTAATTTACCCCACTACATCAGTACCAGAGTTCTAAAACACCACCATATTGGAACCCTAATAGACAAAGGGTTATCACACTAGACTATAGTAAGGTAATACCCTAGCCGCTATCTCATAACCCCCACCTAAAAGGAGATCAAAAGCCCCAATTCCACCTCTAAATGCCATGATAATAAGAAAGGTGAGATACATGCATCAAGCCACTAGCAGATGGAGTAAAAGAAGGTTAAGTTTTGATAAATTAACATTCTCACTGGAAACCGTCAGGTCTACAAGTCGGCAATGTGCACATGTTCCACTGAAAAATAACCAATAAGAGACGCAGATGGTGCATATCTGAGGTGACTCAGCACAACATAAACACACAACTTAGCTCCTGCAGAAGGTGCATGAACAACATGCAGAGGGTCCAACTGAACACATCAAGCAGACCATCAACACCAAAAAACAGCATCAGTTCGATAGGCTATCAGCTAACAGCAACAAAAGATCTACAGAGATCAGCTACAACTTCACGGGTGTAAGCATTAACTCACGCGCTGTAACATAGTGCAACTATCATTAGTTAAACTATAGGTGCTATACTATTACTATGTACCTGAAGAACATTCAACACCATAAAGCAAATAAAGATACTAGAACCTAGTATAAACAGATTGCGTGATTCATTATTCATTTATTTTGATAAGGGTAAAAAATGAGAAATCAAACCCGTGCAATGTTTAAGATCAAACAATCACTACATCTGAACTCATTGATTTGGTCACATTGAAATTTCTATTCGGCATAACAAAATATCAACCTGGAATCAACTTCAAAAGCTACACTAGAACATGTGGATTTCTTTCATCTTTAAGCTGATCACAGCTAAAACCTTCCCAGGACACAGTATAAAAACAGAAAAGCAAAATGACTGGCAGGCCAGAGGCATAAACCTAGCATGACTTCAGTTATTCAGGAGTTTTGATCCTTACCGATCATGAGCATCCTGAACATTTGTATAGAAATGGTATTTTGTCACCAGCAACAAATTACAACAGCAAAGCTAAAACAGCATCAACAGTTGCCGCATATGCTTGCCATTCAACCAATTAACAGTAGTATGTCACCAGCAACAAATTATAATCAGCAAAGTTAAAACAGCATCTACAGCTGCAGCATCTCCTTGCCATTCAGCGAAAAAATGGTAGTTTTTGACCAGCAACAATATTACAACCAACAGCAAATATAAACAGCATCAACAGCTGCTGTATCATCTTGCAATTCAGCCACATTGCTTTTTCACGGACCCAACTATAGAAGGCCAATAATTTCCATCATAAGTAAATTACAACAAGGTATACTATCACAATATTCCATGCAAGTATAATATGAACAAGAAAGAAACAAGAAATCAAATAAAGCCAAAAACAAAGCAGTAATTTTAAACCAACAGTAGATATCTTAATATCACAATACCAATCCATAATACCAGAATGCAGAGGTAACATCAAAGTTCTGGTATGGATCAAGTACAACAAAAAGGAGTTAAACCTTATAAATAAGTCGGGCCAATCAGTTCTAGCAAGCAGAAAATAGATGAAAGGATCCTTCATTTGGGAGTGTACTCTTGATACGCAACATCATCGACCAAAACCAGATTACATTCATGGCCTTCTCCTTTGCTCCTTAATCCTACAAAAGCAAATAATGTGTTCTCATCACATTTATACTGTAATAAATCAATGTATGACAGCCACAACTCACATCAGCATCAGAATGTGGCAAGGGGCTGCGAGAACCACCACGTCTACCCCGTGGTGAGACACTCTTTGGAGTTGGAGACCGGTCCTTGTGATTACGTCCATCTGGACTAGCATCCCTAGAAGGGGTTGTTCGGCGTGGAGAAGGGCTCCTCCGAGGACTGAGGCTACGGCGAGCAGGGGAGACACTTAAATGTAAAGTAACACGTTAGACAACACTTATGAAAATAGTTTGGGAGGGAGG
>ML430968.1:0-56712 GCA_005239525.1 Nicotiana knightiana
TATATATATATATATATATATATATATTCAACTACCAGTATAAGATACTTAAACTAAAGGGATCCTATGCTAAAATACTACACTTTACTACGCTAAAAGGTTCTACATTTTACTACGCTAAAAGGCTCTACATTTTACTACGATAAAAAATAAACTAAACTAAATATAAACAACAAATATATTTTAATCACAAGTAAAACACAAAACAACATGGAAACACAAATATATAAGTCCGGATATTAACAAAAAAATTTATTTCACAATTTTATATTTTTGAGTCCGGAACCTTAATTGTACCTTAATTTTATATTTTACAAAGTGTGTGTGTGTGTGTGTGTCTATATATATATATATATATATATATATATATATACCAGGCTCGATATTTGAGGCCCAGCAGCACCAAACTATCACTAATAATTATGTGTGTCAAATTTAATATT
The DNA here is from genome assembly GCA_005239525.1 of Nicotiana knightiana. Taxonomy (NCBI): domain Eukaryota; kingdom Viridiplantae; phylum Streptophyta; class Magnoliopsida; order Solanales; family Solanaceae; genus Nicotiana; species Nicotiana knightiana. The sequence continues at coordinate 444 of ML430968.1, forward strand.
TTTATAATTTTGTGTGTTTGTTTTATAATTTAAATTCATAATTTTTAATAACTTATTTGTACAAAGTGTGTGTGTGTATATATATATATATATATAATAATTATGTGTGTCAAATTCAATATTTTTATAATTTTGTGTGTTTGTTTTATAAATTTTTAATAACTTAATTGTACAAAGTATATATATATATATATATATATACTTTGTACAATTAAGTTATTAAAAATTTATAAAACAAACACACAAAATTATAAAAATATTGAATTTGACACACATAATTATTANATATGTGTCAAATTCAATATGTTTATAATTTTGTGTGTTTGTGTTATAATTTAAATTCATAAATTTTAATAACTTAATTGTATAGAGTATATATATATATATATATATATATATATATATATATTCAACTACCAGTATAAGATACTTAAACTAAAGAGATTCTACGCTAAAATACTATACTAAAAGGCTCTACATTTTACTACGCTAAAAGGCTCTATGTTTTACTACACTAAAAGACTCTATATTTTACTACGCTAAAAAATAAACTAAACTAAATATAAACAACAAATACATTTTAATCACAAATAAAACACAAAACGACATGGAAATACAAATATATAAGTCCGGATATTAGCAAACAAATTTATTTCACAATTTTATATTTTTTTATACAATACTAATATTTAAGTCCGGATAAATGTAACATACTAGTTTCGCGAATAAAACACAAAACGAAATAGAACACGTTGAAATCAACTAATATGCATTATTATAAAAGTTTCAACATAAAATAAAGCGAAATACCTCGATTTAGTGTTTTTGGAAAGCAAATTGGTTGAAAATTTGAGTCCGAAAGAGTGAACCCACAATAATACGATGCTCTACTCCGAAGTGGGACCTACGTTCTACACCTTTTGTGTGATAGGGGGCCCAATTTTTTTTTCTTACTGTAATAAGGGGGGGGGACCAGAATTCGGGAGAAATAAAAAAATGGGGGAGAAGACGATCTGGTGGGGTTGGGGAAGACGAAGCTGATTAAATAAAGGGTATAGTGCGCAAAATAAAAACGCTATATGTACAACGCACAAAGTACTACGCTATACTAGGGCAGTCAGAAAGTCAGAGGGTATAATGCACTAATTTTGTGCGCTATACCTTAACGGCAAAAGTTACCGTTAAGGTATAGCGCACAGAACTAGTGCGTTATATATACTTTTGTAACCTTTTTTTTTACCACCTATTAAGGTTCTTTTTGTCCAAAAGGACATTACTTGGTTCTGGACTCGAAAAATGTTTGATATAACCATAAAATTGTGTAGCATGACACCAAAACACCTATAAATTGAACAGGAAAGTCATCATAGTAATGTATATTGGTCACTAGGCCGCTTCTTAAGGACCTGCAAAAATTCAGGTCAAATCGGAGTCCGTAAAAAATATTCAACAAAATGAGCATGTACTAATATACGAAAAAGTGAATATAATCACAAATTCACATTACATGACCACAAAACACCATAAAATGATAGTGAAGCAATTAGTATTGGTCAGTAGGACTTTACCTATGGACCTACCAAAAATTCAGGCCAATCAAAATCAGTTAATTTGTTTTTACGAAATTAACATGTACACACAAAAAAGTAGATATAATCACAAATTCGTATTGCATGACCACGAAATGCTATAAAATAGACCCGAAAGTCATGGAGTAGCAACGAGTATTGGCCATAAGACCATTTTTTATGGACCTATGAAATTTCATGCGAACCGGAGACCCTCAAAAAAATTCTATAAAATATGATTATGTAGTAATACACATGAAAAAGTGTATATCACAAAATTGTATTGCATAACAATAAAACGCCATAAAATGAACCCGAACGTCATGTGAAAGCAATGAGTGTTGGTCAATAGGTCATTTTCTATGAACCTAAGAAAATTCAGGCCAATTGGAGTCTGTAAAAATCCAGACTCCGATTCAGTATATTCCCAACTGGTTGGCAGGGTAGTATGTACGCAAACCTTATCCCTAGCTAATGAAGGTAGAGAGATTATTTTCATCAATCCTCGACTAAGGCTGTATTGTGGTCCGGGCCCAGCTTGGGACCGGCCCAGGCCCGCCAACCCATATGTGTTTTGGGCTAAACGGGCTGGCCCGTATGGTCCGGGCCCAAGCGGTCCTAAGAGCCCACAGTGGGCTGATCCTTAATGGTGAGACCGTGAGCCCGGGACTGTTTAGCCCGGGACCGGCTTCCATTGGTGGGCCGGTTCAACCGGGCCTAACGACTATTTTTTAATTTTTTTTTAATAAAATTGGCCAATGGTTGGAAATTTAAAAAATAGTCGTTGACCTGCCAATTTAGCCGTTTGGCACTTTCAAAAATAGCCATTTCCTCCCAAACTTTATTTTAACCCCAAACTTTTTATAATTACACTTTTTCCCTATTCTCAACTATAAATATCCCCTCATTCTTTCATTTTTTCTCACAAAATCATCAATCTCTCTCTAATTTTCTTCTATAATTGGTTACTTTATTATTGCAATTTGTGAAAAATTGTGAAGTTGGTGAACTGAAGTATTCAAGTCTTCAACGATATACAATTTTCAAGAAGTTGTTTATCAATTCGGTATCCAACTCTTAAGTTTTAATATTATAGTTTTGTTTGTTTTACTTTGTATAATTATAATTAATATGGTCTTTTATTTGAAAAAAATGTTTGGTAATAAGGGAAAATCTAAAATTGGTGAATCTAGTGGCCAAGCTACTACTCCTCCCCCGGCTCCCCGACCCAAACCTGTTACCCGTCCTCCTCCACCTGTTATTTTTGATAGTGATAACCCTTTATTTCAATTTACCGATAGTCAATTTGACCATGATATTGCACCAGGTGAACAATTAAATGATGAATATATGAATGCTCTTTATGGTAATCCAACTATTGATGAAAATGATGATGAAAATATAGATTTAGATGAAACGCAACCGGATGATGATACACCTACTAGTCCTGTTGTTGAAGTTAACTCAACTGATAATAATTCAAATGATGCCCCGCCTGACCCTCCTGTAGTAACCCCTACTTTTAATAGACATCCTTCTAAACGGTGCAAAACATCTCTTGTTTGACACTTTTTTATTCAATTAAGAGATCAAAATAATGCTAAGTGTAAAACTTGTGGAACTTTGATGGCTCATAAATTTACTGGAGACCGTAGCGGTACGGGTAGTTTGACTAGACACATAAATACACACCCTAAAGATAAAGCTAGATTTCTTCAAATGAAAGCTGCGCAAGAGGGGACAATCTAGGTACTCAGGACAAGTCTGCGCAAACAATTTATAATGCTTATCAACTTGCCTTAGATCATGCTAGACCAAATGTTCCAACTCCTACTTCGTCTAGTTCGCAATCATCTAAAAGAACTGCGAGGCTAAAAGCACTTAGTGCTTGAACAGGGTTCAGGGGTTCTCAAGGTGAAAATATTGGTGATAGTTCACAACTAAATCAACTTCAAGTTTATTTGTCACAGGGACTTGAATTAGAGAATCCCGACGGCTCCTTTAATGTTTTGGAATGGTGGAAGGACAAAGAAAAATACTAGCCGGTTCTTTCAAGGATGACTCGAGATATTTTAAGTATTCAAGCTTCAACAATGGCATCGGAGAGCGTTTTCAGTCAAGCGAGACTTCAAATCGGTGATCAGTCTATGAGGGAGAGCTTGGAAAAATCAGTACTCTTCAGAGATTGGATCCGTTCGGAACGAAGAAACTTTGGACTTGCTGAATCACAATCAGAGATAGACGAAGCTTATGAAGAAATGCTAGCGGAACTTACGGAGGATGCTGCTTCGCCCGGAAGCGGTGATGAACAAGCTTCTTCCGCCACCACCAATGGAAATTCCTCCGAACCTTGAAGGATTTATGAAATTTGTAAGAGATAATATGTAGACTAATATGTAACTTGTATTTTGGCATATCTTCATTAGTGTTTTTCCTTTTAATGGTGGTATTAGAACCTGGTTTTGCTCATTCCATTGAGGAGATGAAGACTAAGAAAGATATTGCCATTTTTTGTTAATGTCGTAATAATAAAAATTATAAGGCATTCCCTTGAATATTTCTTTATAACTTTTTTGTGTTTAAATTTGAATTACAAGATTTAAGTCACAATTATATAATATAATTTACAATAAATTGCCTTAGATAAAAAAATTTCAAAAAAAAAATAGCCCGGCCCATTTAAGTCCACTTAGCCCGGGCCCATATGAGCCGGTTACACCCACTAGGACCGTTTAGCCCGGGACCGCTTGGGACCGGCCCGCTAAAGCCCGGGACTGTTTGGCCCAGCCCATTGTGGCCCGGGCCCAGACCATAATACATCCTTACCCTCGACTCGAAAAGGTTGAAAAAAGGAAGAGGAGGAAGAGGGGGAAGAAGAAGAAGAAAAATGGGACATCTGAAATACGGAGGGAGTATTTACTATGAGAATCCGAATTAATTGAATCATTTTATTTTTGACACCGATAAAAAAATTTAAACAAAAAGAAAAACAAGTTCACCTGCCACATAATATTTTAGAGCCCGTTGGACATAAGAATTTTTTTTTTCCAAAATTTTTTCTCTTTTTCCAAAATCAGCGTTTGTTCATAAAATTTTCAATTTTCACTTGAAGATGCATTTTGGAAATTTTCGAAAATTTGAAAAACTCCAAAAAACTGCTTCAAATTTTCAGTCAAATCACTCACAAAATTTTAAAAACAACCCAAAATTATATTCATGTCCAAACACAACTTTAAATTTCAAATACTATTTTCAGTTTAAATTTTTTTCCCCCTACTTTAGAATTTTACAATTTTTTTGTCCAAACGCCTACTTAATGGATAAATTTTCTAAGTAAATGTCAAGTTTGATAAGACAAGACATATACTGTATGTAAGCAATAATGCAAATGAAAGCTATGCTTGTAAAATGATATCTGCTGAATAATACAAAGAAGGTGAAGGTGATTGTACAAGTGAGGTAAACATAAAATAGACTTATCTTGAGAAAAAATATGGTAGTATATCTTGTAAAATGATTAAAGTATGTCATACTATACAAGTGATGAATGGTTTAACCCCATTTTTGAGGTAACACTATTCATCCCATTATGGGGGCAAAAATAAGGGTGGGTTGGAGCTTGTTTACCCTAATTTTTTTCCCACTACGGAGAAATGGAGTAAGGTTGGAGATGGCCTAAGATCGAGCATTCTAGTAAAGTTATATCATTTGATCACTCTTCACCCTTCAAAATTGTCATCAACACCATCTCCAGCTTTCATATCCCAGCAATTAATCATCTGCAGCCACTCTCGAAATTGAAGGTAATTAGACTTTTGTTTTTGGTTTTGCTGTCTATAAATAATTTTTTTTTTCTTAAGTAGTTTTGGTTTTCGTACCTCTGATGTAGAAGAACAAGGACAAGGACAAGGACAAGGACAAAAAAAAAAGATTGGTTTTCTTAGATTCTCTTTTTATTTTTGACCTGAATAATATGAATTTGTATGGACAACTGTGTTACAGAGTACTCCTACTATTGAGTCTAATATTGCTAACATAGTTAATATAAAAGATGTTAATTGAAAGTTGAGGGACAAAGATGCATATTTGGACTGTTACATACATCTGAGAAATCCTTGTTAACTTGAAACAAAAACTTTCGTAGGTCAAGAATTGGAAATGTATCTAAAATTAAGGCGAGATCAGTTCCAACATTGTTATATTTACTTTCAACAGCTGTAAAGAGACCGAGCTAATTGACATGGATAACATTGAAAGAACTCCTGCTCATGCAACGGCTTCCACCCAACGTTGTTTTCCATCAGTTGATGATCAAGTAGTTGGTTTTGAGGATGATGCACATAGTATAATTCAATAATTGACTGTAGGAACAAAGGAACTAGACGTCGTCTCGATTGTTGGAATGCCTGGATTAGGCAAAACGACTTTGGCTAGAAAGGTGTTCAATCATTTTACTAAAGTTGTGGATAGCTGAAAATTTTTGTACAGAATTCTGACACAGATAACTTGGAGGAAGCATCTAAAAATTTCTTGAATGATCTAGCGAAAAAAAGCCTTGTAATGGTTTCTAAAAGGAGAGATAATGGTGGGATAAAGTACTGCACTCTTCATGATGTAGTGCGTGAGTTTTGCTTGAGAAAAGTTGCAAAAGAAAAGTTTATGCAGCTCATAATCCCGTATAATCCCAGACCAATCTTTAGGTGCAAAGGAACCTCGGTTATGCATGTATGTTCATGACGATCTGGCCAAGCAGTTGGTGGATCATGAATTCCAATGTTGGCAGAGTTGAGTGAAGTGGGATCATTTGCTCAATGTCATGGTAGGTCTCTTGAGTTCATTACTCATCCAAAACTCTATAAATGGGACCTGAGTTGGACAAATCATGTCCTTTTACTTGATTGCATTAGACTTATTCGGGTGTTGGATTTGTTGAATGTCTACTTGACGGGAAGTTCTTGGGCTAGGGCAATGCAAGCAGTAACTCACTTGAGGTATCTTGCAATTCATACCCAAGAATTTTGTTTCCCGTGGGTATCACACCTACTCGATCTACAAACTTTACGGGTGGGGTGATATCCAGGAAATTAAATTTGCATGGGAAGACAATGATCGAGCAATTTTCGAAGAATTAATCTTCACTAACTGTGTTACCGAACTTGAAGTCTCTCCGGAAATGCTGTATATATTTGGCTGATATGACTCCGGAGTTCTGGTGGAGATTTCCAAATATTGAACAACTGAAGCTCTACATTGTTGAACCGTTTTTAATTGCGACACCAGAATTTGATATGCCAAATCTTGAAGAACACCCACTTCAATCTCTCGAAGTGGGCTTCTCAGACAGGCCAGAGACGCATAACTGCGGAATAAGGGGCGATTACTGTCTTGTTTTCCCCTCAAATCTGAAGGATTTGTCCCTTCATAGCATTTTCCTAACAGAAAAAGTTGTTTCAAATATTGCAAGACTGCGAAATCTTGAGAGACTCAAACTACGTCGAATACAATTCAAGGATGAAGATATCAGATGTTGGGATGTAGGTGATTACAAGTTCCCAGCACTCAAATATTTGAACTTAAGGGGTGTTTGTATGACCGAATGGCGCTCCTCAGAGGCATCCTTCCCCGTGCTTGAGAAACTGGTTATACGTCTTTGTGAGAAGCTTCAAGAGATCCCGTCTAGCTTCGCCGATATCCAAACACTGAAGTTGATCAGATTGAGGGGCTGCATTGCATGAAGTCAGTTGAAGATTCAGCTCTGAACATTAAAAAAGAAGTAGAAGATATCACAGGGTGTGACTCTCTCCAAGTTCAAGTTGATTTTAAAAATGTGCTTCATGGAAGGAAAGATCGTGATTTACGAATATTTAAAAATTCTGTTATTTAATTTTCGAGGAATTAATCTTAGTTGATCAGTTACAATTTGAATAAAAGAGAATAGCCTAACAAAGATCTCATATATTTCATTATGATTTCCTGTATTATATTTTATTAATCTTCATGAATAGATGTCATATAACGAAAGGATACTTGTAATATGCCATCCGACCATATGTTATGTATATGTGAAAACACCTCGTTAATTTGAAACCAGGTTTCAAATTATTTTTGGAGGTTAGGATGGCATCCTGCTCAATCCAGTTTGAAGTCGTCTCAACTTAATGCTCTCCTCCAGATTTCACTCTGCTTCTACTTCAAACTCATCATCCTCCCTCCAAAGTTCACGTTCATATAGTGGGACTTTCCAACGAAGAATTACCTCTTATCCAACTTTGCTAACCCACATTGGTCTTATTTTAATTTGACGTGAAGAATAGAATATCTTTCAACAACAGGGAAGGGAGAAAGAACAAGTTTCTGTACAGGGACAACATGGGAATCAAGAAGAAAAGGTACTTTGTAAGATTTAATTTGAACATTACGACAACTCTTTGCCAATCGATCTAATTCTAGAGTGAGCAATCAATTCTTCTAACATAGTAATATTTATTCTAGCAGCCGAAGATAGACAAAGCTAATTGACATAGAGAGCATTCAGGGTGGTGAAAGATCTCTTGCTCATGCAACGACTTCTACCAAACATAGTCTTCCATCAATGGAAGAGGAAGTAGTTGGTTTTGAAGCTGCTGCAAAAAGTATAATTCAACAATTGACTGGAGGAACAAAGGAACTAGACATTATCTCGATTGTTGGAATGCCTGGACTCGGCAAAACGACTTTCGCTAGAAAGGTGTTTAATCATTTTATTGGTAATAGATACTTTTACGTTCGAGCATGGTGCTCTATTTCAAAAGAATATAGCTCGACGAAGGTGTTCTCTGATATTCTTAAACAAGTCTTAGGCAGTATGAATGGTATCAAAGATGAAGACACACCTCCGAAGCCAATCCCAAAGAAGTTCCGTATGTCCAAAAATTCCGAAGTATAATGGGACAATCGATCCCAACGAACATGTGACCTCTGAAAAATTTCAGATAGACCTTGTCGAAAGGAGCTATGATATGGTATCACAACTTACCCCCTAATTCTATTGACTCGTTTGCTAGCTTGCAGATGCCTTTGTAAAAGCGCACGCCGGGGCCATCAATGCCAAGACCAGGAAATCAGACCTTTTAAAGTAAAACAAATAGATAACGAGATGGTCAGGGAATTCATACCGAGGTTTCCAATGAAATGGATGGACCTGCCTCCGGTAGCAGATGATTGAGCCGTTCAGGCCTTCACCCAAGGACTCCATCCCCGAAGTTCATTGGCTTCACAGCAGTTGAAGCAAAATCTGAGAGAATATCCGGCAGTAACCTGGACCGACATCAATAACCGGTACCAACAAAAAATCAGGGTCAAAGACAATTAGCTCGGGGCCCCTTCCGGGTCCGTTTATCCCATCAGATCTGGTGACAAATCCAAGAGAGACATTGATCGTGAACCAAGATCGAATAGAGGCCAGTATCAACCATACAATGTCGATCGAATGGGTAATGGGTCCGTACGCAACACTGTGAGAAGTGAAAGAAGGAGTGACCGAGGTTAGAATAACTGGGGACTCATGAGAAAAAGCAGTTTTGACAGACCCATCGGGTCTAAGAAAGCACCAAGGTTATCGTAGTACAACTTCAACATCGACGCTGTCGCCATCGTATCGGCCATCAGATGCATCAAAGATACAAAGTGGCCTCGACCATTGTAATTAGGGGTGTGCATTCGATTTATCGATTCGATTTTGACCCTTATCGATAATTACTTATCGATTTGTACATATTCTTATCGTTATCGTTTCAATAAGGTTTCGATTTTTTCGATTTCGGTTTATCGATTTTTAGGGATTATCGATTCGGTTATCGATTACACCAATAAGAAAATTTGCGGGATTCCACCAATAAGAAAATTTGCTAGCTCTAAGCGATGTTGTCATGTTTAGTACCCTTACTTAATATATGTATACTATGTGTAAAACATGTATAAATAGTGGATAGCTAATAGAGATAGACGACTAATCATTACTATATCATACCAAATGATACTACGATTAATTGATTTAATTCAGGCAGACTAATTATTCTTCAGCTCCTTACCTAACTGACCAAAAGAACTTCTACCAAATTACACTCAACTTACTGAGAGAACCCATTTGGAGATAGAGAATTACCAGATCTGTGGAAGAAACCGAGAAAGGAGGAATTTTGAGTGAAGAAAATTTGAGGCTTCAACAGTTCAACTCTAAAGGGGCAGGAGGGTAGGGCCGTAGGGGAAAATCTTGAGGCAGATTCGGCGTGAAGTCGTGAAGAGGAAAGGAAATAATAGGGTAGAGGAAATTAGAAAACAATAAGGGTAGAGGAAATGGAAATAATAAGTTACGGTAAAGGAAATCACGACAAAAAAAAATAATAATAAAAAAAATTTATTTCTTATCGATCGATAAGCGAAGTGGACAAAATCAAAATCGAAATCGATAACTCGATAAGAAAATTTTCGGAATCGAAATCGAAATCGATAAATCGATAAATCGATAATCGATAACAAATAATCGATTCGATTTATCGATAAACCGATTCGAATGCACACCCCTAATTGTAATTTGATCCTGCATAAAGGGTCCTCAACCTAATGGGTAAATATCATGGCACTCATGGCCACAGAACCGAAGACTGTCAACAACTGAGAGAGGAAGTATCCGGTTATTCAACAATGGACACCTTCGAGAGTTTCTGAGTGATTAAGCCAAAAATCACTTCAGGAATAGGGACTCCAACAAGCATATCGAGCAAGAGGAACTTCAACACGCCATTAACATGATCATTGGTGGGGTTAACGTCCCCCAGAGGCCGATGTTAAAGGGCACCAAAGTGTCCATCACAAGGGAAAAATGAACTCGAGATCATGTGTAGAAGGAACTGTATCTTTCAATGACGTGGACGCTGAAGGCATCGTACAACCACACAATGATGCACTGGTAATATCTGCACTCATAAATAGATCTCGACTTAAGCGTGTGTTAATTGATCCAGGTAGCTCGACCAATATCATCAGATCGAGGGTCATAGAATAGCTGAGTCTACAAGAACAAATTGTGCCTGCAGTCCGAGTTCTAAACGGATTCAACATGGCATGTGTGACCACTAAAAAGGAGATAACCCTATCGGTGAACACCGGTGGAGCCGTTCAGGAAACAAAGTTCAACGTGATCGAAGGAGATATGAGATACATTGCTCTGTTCGGGAGGCCATGGATTCACAACATAAGGGCAGTACGCTCAACATCACTAGGTGTTGAAATTCCCCACATCAGGAGCAGCTAAAACATTTTACGGAGAGAAACCGGCCGCAAAAGAGATATTCGCGGTCGATGAGGTGGTCCCGATATTCGCACTCTCGACATCAAAGAGCCCGAGTTCAATCACCAAGGAAGAAACCAAATAGCAGTCACCGACACCGACCCCGACCGAACTAGAAAAGCAGGAGACGATCGAGGATGGCGACTATGAAGTTCCCAGATCTTTCACTTCCCCTGACGATTCCGATGCCACCAAGTCACCGGTCGAGGAGATGGAGCAAGTCATATTGATCGATCACCTGCCAGACTGGAAGGTATACCCAGGCACGGGATTAAGTCCCGAGCTCAGGACCTGAACAAGGTATACCCAGACACTTAAGTCCCGAGCTCAGGACCTGAACAAGGTATACCCACGAACGAGATCAAGAACTGAACAAGGCATGCCCAAAGGACTCTTTTCCTCTGCCCAACATCGATCGCTTGATCGATGCGACGGTCGGCCACGAGATCCTCAACTTTCTCGATGCCCATTCTAGTTAAAACCAAATCCGTATGGACTCCGGCGATTAGGAAAAACATTCATCAATAAATACGACACCTATTGTTATAATGTAATGCCGTTTGGATTAAAGAACACTGGTGCTACTTACCAACGCCTAGTAAACCAGATGTTCGAAGAAAAAATAGGAAAATCTATGAAGGTTTACATTGACGACATGTTAGTAAAGTCCGTACGATCAAAAAGACCATTTGAAACATTTGCAGTAAACCTTCAACATACTAAAGAAATACAATATGAAGCTGAACCGGGAGATGCGCATTCGGGGTCGAATCCGGAAAGTTCCCGTTGATACCCAATTTTGCCCTCATATTTTTATAAATGTCATGTATACTTTAAAATATTATTTCTTGCATTATTACCTAATTTAAAGATTCATATTGTAATTTTATATAATTTTTAAAGCTTAAAATTGATTTCTCGCATTTAATTATCTAAATATTTATTAAATATCCCTTCAAATTATTTTGGGATGATTTAATCATCCAAATTTATTATTTATAACCACATGCATATTTTATAACACTTTACGTCATTTCATATAATTATATTTTTTGCATTTTTGCGCTATTTACACATTTTTTGCAAAAATAGCCTATATTTTATAATTAATTGCATTTTGTCATTTTATTCAAGGTCAAAATAATTTTTTATATTTTTATAACCTTCATATATTATTATAACATATTAAGTTTAAAAATAATATTTTATATTTACTTAGCTATTTTATTAAATTATTTTTTAATTTATTGTATTTAAAATCCAGCCCAATACAAGGCTAATTTTGGACCAAAGCTTAGCCCAATTCCTCCTGGCCCAAAACCAAGCGAATATTTAATAAACCCGGTCAGTACCCACTTTAAATGACCCACCCTGTTCATCTTTTAAATCCCGACCGTTGATCTCTCAAGATCAACGACCCTCGCTCATCCAAGCCCTTTTAATTAACCAAACCCGGAAACCTTACCTCATCTCCCACCTAACAGCCGCCCCAAATCCCCTCAACTCTCCTCTTCTCTCTTCTGAAGAACACTAGCCACCTCTCCCTTAATTCTCTCTCCTAATCCCGTTGATAATAGAATTCCACCATTATTTACTTACCATATCTATGTTTCTCCGCTACTGGTTACACGTTTATGGTACTAATGAGGTATTTGCCCAATTTTGGAAAATACCATCTCTATATCGGACTAGAATCAACCTCAATCTTGGAGACTTGGATTATATTTCGTCCATATACATGAAGAAAGGCCTGATTCTTCATACCAGTTGGCCGATTTTTGAGTATTAATCCCTAATTAGGGTTTGGAGTTTGATTTCTTTTCTTTCCGATTAATTTACCGATCACATGCAATATTTTACTATTTTTGTTTGTGTTTACTTGATTTCTTTACTTGTTTACTTGCTTTATTCAACACTATATAAACCCCTCCCCAATTTCTCCTAGGGACAGACTTTGAATCACTGAGAAAAATTATTACTACTCTCTTATTCTTATTCATCTTTTACTACTCTGAGGTTCAATTTCTTGGCCGGCTGAAAGCCAAAGGCATCAAATTTAATTATCGAACCTTTCTTAGTGTGAGCACTGCCCGGGGTTCATTCAAAACCCTTGGGAACTCTGACACACTGAGATTCTTGGGTTCTACCATTCGTTGTGCTATTTGACAATGGAGTATTGCTGAAATTATTCTTCGTATTTACTTATTCCTTAATCTATAACTGGTAAGTACCTATGGACTTTCCAATTCCATTCCTTTTTGTTTGAGTTTATATTGTGCATATCTATGTCTCTGAAATTTTTTGAATCAACACGCTATTGCATACTCTGAAGTTCTTCTTGAGGTTCTATGCTTTCTAGTAATCGAATTTGCCCATTTGTTGTCCTGATTATGTTTTTCTTAAGTCTGTTTGCTCTAATGTGCAATGCCTATTATTGTTGCTTACTCTAAGTTTAGCTTCTTATGTTGTTCTGTACTCTTGTGATGAGACGAGTCATGTTCTAATTCTTGTTGAGTCATTCATGTATAACTCAATGTTTCACTAGAGTCAAATTATGATCATGTTCCTTGGGGTTTTCATGATGAAGATTTTCATGTGTTAACTATTCTTTGTTTGACTCTGCCTTGAATCTATTAGACCTTAATCTAAGGTTCCCTAGGTTGACTGTGAATGATGCTTCATTATTGAAACTCTTTGGAATGGTTTACTATCCTACGTAGTCAATTAGGTCACTCTTAAACTTTGTTGCTAGAACTACGAGCACAAACTTGCCTTGTGTACTTCCCAACCTAGCGTGATCATGTTTATATGTCTTGGCCAGATCTATTGTCAGCCACAACTCTAAGAACTAAGTGTTTTAGTTGTTTGGTTAATTCTATGAACATTTTGTCACATGTATGTCTGATTTGAGTAAGTAAGGTTATTCGTTAGGCCTATTGTTGGGCCATACATGTTGGGTTTGAGTATGGAACTCATGTTGCCTATATAAGCGGTGTATGGGTTTGTTGTTGCGTGAAGATTAAGACCATTGAAGCTCTGGGGACATCCCTAGGTTGTTCTGCAGTGGGCCTGTATTTGTTCTATTGGGTTTTTGATTGTTTCATTCTATAACCGGTCATATTTAGGTTTATACTATATCATTTGGGCCTGTAATAATTTGTAATAATGGATAATGGGGGAATTAATGAAAGGAGACTAGGGTATTCCAATATTCGCATGAAATGGTATAAAACATGTCTATAGGGTTTACATTCTTTATGTGTTACTTTGTTTAAATTTGCCTTATTTCTGCATATCAGTAGTAATCATGGCTATGAGAATCACGGACAGCTACTTGCACACTTTCCAAACACGCGACTTCAAGTATTTACCATACTCGAATCTATGTTTTTAGTGTGCATCTAGACTACATACCTATAGGATGTATGACATATGTTTTTTGTCAACCTAGATACCATGCCTATAGGACTTCAAATAATCAATCGATCGATTGCTTCTATTACTTTTAGTGTACTGCCATCTAGGTGCCATGACTATAGGACACCAATATTTTAATCAACTACTCCTGTTTTTTTCATTACAGTGGCTCGCCTTGATGACATGCCTATAAGAGTACATCGTTATAAAATTAAGTCTGATTGTTAATAGTTAGAAATCCTACGTATAGGATGTTGTCACTCGCTTAAAAAATTGTTTATAAGATCAACGTTGTTAATACTAGACTTTCAAGGTTATTTCATTGCCTAATTTATCAACTATTATAAATCCTTCCTATAGGATACCATCGCCTTCTTGAGACACACGTCTATAAAATCAGCTTTGGTAATTCATAATTCTGGGATTGTTTCATTGCACAAACAATTAGAAATTATGACTATAGGATTTACAATGCCTAAAGTCTACGTAAGCATTAGTCTAAAAAATGTTGTACTTCCTGCATGATACCAGCAATCAGAATCATATAGAAATCATGCCCATATGACTTAACGACTCAAATACGTCTTAATTCTAAAATTGTCTACTGTGTAGCCTGGAACTTGTTTGCGTGATTTGTTGTTACATGTGGAGGATAACATGAGACACTCCTTACTATTATGTGCAATCCTACTTGTTTTGAATGCGCGATTAGTTTTATCATTTTGAGCATCCTAGGTAAAGTCTAGGACCACCCAAATAGAGGTCCAAAGCCTCCTGGACAGCAGGTATGGGACGGGTAGTACACGCATAGGGTACGATTTAGAATTGAATTAGAGAGTCTTTAAGTAACAAATTCAACATAGTAATTGGGTAGCAGGAGCTGATAGTCTGTGCCCGCTGAATAATATGAGCAACCCCCTACCTTAAGGGAGCTGCGAAGTATTATTTATGTTGCATGGGGTGATCCTTTAGGCTAAAAGACTTAGGACCCCGTTTCTTTGTATACTTGTTATTTACACTTAGTCACCTAACATAGATCAATGTAGTTGTATCCTTATAATCATTAAAGATTTGTACCGATTCTCATGTGTTATGATAAGACTCTTTGGCTTCATTATTTCCCTTTGTTTATTCGATCACCTATCCTAATCTCATAATCCACATAGTTTAAAATTCAGTCAGGACGCACAATTGTGGACCTCGAAGAGTGCCTAACACCTTCTCTTTGAGGTAACTTGAACCCTTACCCGGTCTTTGGTGACACAGACTAGTCAAACAGAGTTATTTGAAAATAAGTGCCCTAACACACTTTAAAAATAATTAGGTGACAACTCTTCTCTTTTAACACCTCCCTTAAAATATTTGTAACATGTCGAGGCCCTCTTTCGTGAGAAAATGGGATGCGACAACATGTCGACTCTGCTGGGGATATAATTAGGATTTACCATAACTAATTTGACTTATGTGGATTATTTCCCTTGTTTTCCTATATTTGTTTAAATTGTTTTATCATGCACATACCTTTATTTTCTATGACATGTATGACCTCTCTTACATGTCATACTTAGGCTCTTACCATAATTAATTTGACTTATGTGGATTATTTCCCTTGTTTTCCTATATTTGTTTAAATTGTTTTGTCATGCACATCCCTTTATTTTCTATGACATTTATGACCTCTCTCCATTTTCTTCAACGTGTATAAGTTTACTATATCATGATTCTCTCATCTCCATTTCCCTACTTGCTTCATTACATCCTCGCAAATTTTCATGTGCTAAACTGACTTCTCTTTTTGTCTTTCTTTTCTTTCCTCTTCTTTTCATGTTCACCTTTACTATATTAATTACTGCTTTTATGTATTCTTATCATGCAAATACTTGGGAACGTGTTACTATTTCTGCATAAAGCATTCTCCATATCATACTCCACTCTTGCCTATTATCAACATAACGACGCTTGTTGAGTGTCCGCGCTTTTCTGAAATCATCCTTTTAAATCGGAATGGCTTATTTGCGGTAGACTAGTCGATCAACGGTGTAGTCAACTGTCCCGTTCCTTTCCGTCTCAAGTTTTTCACTTGAGAGTAACAGTCTAGACCCTTTTAGAAACCACACTCTGATTTGAAATGTACATGCATCATGATAAAACTAGTACGAATTTTCAATCTATCATTGACGTAACAACCCACTTAGATAAAACCTTGTCCAAAGTCCGAAGAGATTTCCACAGTCCCAATGGACACTATCATATGTGCATTACTGGAGAAAATGTGCCAACATATTGATCATTACTGCGTAAGTAGTCGAATATGGAGGGGGAAAGGGATAACCTTTATTTGTTTGTAGAAAATGAAGCACAAAAATCCCAAGTTCAGTATGGTCCAGAACATCCCGTCTTTGCTACTTGACCGGTGGAAACACCTTTCACCTTGTAATAAAAATCATGTGAGGAGAGTACTTGGGGACCTATCGTCTTTGATGAACATTCGACCAAATAGGGAACTGATCGAGGCTGCTACTATGTTCTGGGATGAGAAAAGAGTTGTTTTCCGATTTGGAAATATAGAAATGTCTCTCCTAGAAGAAATATGGGGTTTTGCCAAGTTTCCATGGGATAGTCCAGACTACG
The DNA here is from genome assembly GCA_005239525.1 of Nicotiana knightiana. Lineage (NCBI taxonomy): Eukaryota > Viridiplantae > Streptophyta > Magnoliopsida > Solanales > Solanaceae > Nicotiana > Nicotiana knightiana. The sequence goes on from ML430968.1 coordinate 17,388, forward strand.
GGTGCTAGAAAATCGCACTCCCTGCAGTTTTATGAACATGTTGGGTATAAGAAGAATGATGAACTGCTCTGTCTAAATAAGTCATACATCCCTTTTGAGTTTATCTACGAGCATTATAGGCATAGCAAATCATACCGCCTTCATCATGACAAACTAGCCATTACTTCTTTAGGATGGGTGCATCGCCGGGTTTATGTGTTCATTGTCTACTTCTTGGGGTTGTTGATATTTCTGATGCAAGGAGGAAGGATTCATACTCTCTTAGCCATGGTCGTCAGGACCTTAATGGATGGCATCGAAGGACAAACTTGTACTATCATCCCCATGATCTTAGCTGAGATGTACCATGATTTGGATCGGTGCAAGCAAGGATTCAGACACTTTGAGGGTTGTAATCTATTGCTACAAGTTTGGCTGCTGGAACACTTTCAAAGGGGAGAGTACCGTCAAGAGCTTCTGCAAAGACCAGTGAATGACTACATAGCCAACCATCACCCAAAGAAACTGAAGTTTATTCTAGATAGGTTTGCAAATCCTGGAAATGCTGTAGGTTGGGTGCGTTTCTTCAACAATTTGATAGACGAGCAGGTGCATTGGATGTTTGAATCTTTTTCTAGTAGTGAGTTCATCATCATATCAAAAGGTACTACTCACTTGGTCCTGGTCGGGCTGCGAGGCATCTACACTTACACTTCTATAAGGGTAATGTGGCAAGCAGGAAGAAAATAAGTCATACCTCGGGTTTCCAACATGGTCTAGTATAAGGCATATTTCAAGGGAGATTTCATCCCATTGAAGTTTGAATCACAACACATGTGGAACCAAAGGATCATTGTGGAAAGAGAAACCATTGAGCCAGACAGGTATCATGCTGGCCACATGTACTACTATCTATCATGGTTAGAAGAAAATGTAGCTAGGAACCTCAAACCAGGAGTCAATCTAAAGTATAGGATCATAGATGAAGTGGCTAAGGCACATGTGAAGTAAAAGAGGCTACGCAAAAGGGTGTTCGAATCCAAAGCTAAGCATCTGGAGAAACATAAGGCAAACATGAAAGCGATAAGGGAATAGAAAGAGATTACCACTAAGTCGATGGGGAGATTATAATAGTTCGAGCAAGGACTGATGGATCTAGAAGGGAGGATGGGGAGAGACTTTGGGATTGTCAGGGCATGGATGACGATGAAGGAGGAATGCTGGCAAATTCTTACTTATTGCTGGACATGCGCGATCTAGGAAACATGATTGATGGGGTCAAGAGAGCTAAGCATGGAGAGGGTCCTCCAGGGACCAAGTAGATTAGGAGATGATATTCTTTCTACTTTCTAGCTTAGATTAGATTTCGATGTAATAAGGCCTAATGCCATTAGTGACTTCATTACTATTGTCGATTTAGTGAAAGTTTGTTTTGTCTTATTTTCGCATTAATGAAATGAAGCAAAGTTGGCATCAATTTTCTCCAAGTCTATGTGTCGCTTAGGCTTACCTCAAGCATAATGAGGTCCCCCAAATTAGGACCCTAATTGTTGCATGACCTTATGAAACATGTTTAAATATTGCGAATACTCTTTTATTTCACCTTACCGACTTGGTTGCATTTTGCATTTTTCTTTCTTTTTGATTATTACCATTACCAAAGGTTGGTTCATGCATACTGGTATCTTCAGCATACCACACTAGATCCAGAGGTCCTCCACCTCCTCCTCCACCTAGCGACCCAAAAAGCAAAATCAAAAGCAAGGGCAAAGGGAAAATAGATAATTTAAGTGGTATACGGAAAGATAATGTTGCTGTGGAGAAAAATGTTAAAACTTCAGATGGTAGAAGCACTCTGGGGTATAATGAGTTGGTCTTACGTTTGGAGCAAAAAATCCTAGAACTACAGGGCGAGCTTGAGCATGTCCGAAGTCTGGAAAACCTTTCCCTTACTCTCAATGTTCCCGACATCAACTAGTAAAACCCAACTACCCAGAATCAAACACCGTCACAAAATACACAAAACCAGAATCCACCATCCATAGCTCCAAATCCTCCCGCACCACACCAATATCATAATCCCGTACCTCCCCAGAACCTTAACCCACCACCAGTGAAAACCCATCAACAACATCACCATCATCAAACTCAATACCCGCAAACCATTACTTATCGCACTCCCTAAAATGCAGCGCAACCTACTCCCTATCCATAAAACTCAACCAACAACCACCCATATATCCAAGTTCCAGGAACTTATCAAAGCAATCCGATATATGTTGAAACCTTATCCCATACCCCGCAACAAGACCTATACATACCTGAACCGACTGAGAAGGACCTGCTGATTAGAAAAATAGTGAAGGAACTCAAGAAACTCACGGAGAGACTCCAGAGTGTTGAATGTGGGAAAGGCGTTGAAGGTTTGAATTACAAAGATCTGTGTATTCAGCCAGATGTGGAACTGCCAGAGGGTTACAAACCTCCAAAGTTCAAAATATTCGATGGCACTGGTGATCCGAAGGTGTATCTAAGAACATACTGCGAAATGCTTATAGGAGTAGTAAGAATGAACAAATCCGCATGAAGCTGTTCATGTAGTCTTACAAGAGACACATTGTCTTGGTATATCAGTCAAAACCTAAAAAAGTGGGCAAATTAGGTAAGTATGGCATCAGACTTCATGGACAGATTCGGTTCAACACAGAAAATGCGCCAAACATTTTCTATATTCAAAACCTCAAGAAGAAGTTGACAGAAACCTTCTGCGAGTATGCTACTCGTTGGAGTTCAGAGGCGACAAAGTTAAGGCCAGCACTCGAAGAAGAAAAAATGAACAAGTTCTTTGTTAGAGCTCAAGATCCGGAGTATTATGAAAGATTAATGGTCATCTTGAATCACAAGTTCTCAGACATCATCAAGTTGGGAGAGAGATGGAAGAAGGAATCAAGAGCGGGATGGTGACTAATTTCGAGGTGCTGCAAGCCACAAATAAGGCCTTGTAATCAGGAGATATTTCAAAGAAGAAAGAAGTGGGTGTTGTGATGGTAGCCCAAGGCCCCAAACACCTCAAACACCTCCACCCACATATCAACCCTCACTCCCAAAATACCAATACCCTTCCAACACCTACCATACCTATAACACTCAACTATCGAATTCGAAGTGCCATGCTATTATTACTTAGTATTCATATGGCGAAGGCATAGTCTTCTTTTTTCTCTCAAATAAAAACCTCATTGGCTCCAAGCATGAGGGAATGCTATATGTTTGGTAATTTCTCTTCCGACCAGGATAAAAGATCACATTGAATTGGCTAATCCCATGCATATTGTATGGACATCTGGTCGCACAAATTGCATAGTATCATAAATAGCCACCCCAGGTATTACCCAGCCCCCAGGAGAGTTTATAAACAAATACAATTCTTGGGTCTCATCCTCGCTACTGAGATATACCATAAGACCAATACGTTGATTCAAAATCTCGCTATCAACCTCTTGGCTTAAAAAAGTAATATTTCTCGATAAAGTTGGTTGGTTAGGGTAAATTGTGTCCCTTAGGAACCGTACATGCGCCTTTTGATGCATACAGTTCAAAAAAATTGTTGCATATTACCATTCACCTCCAACCGCCCGCCAAAACTACCCAAAGCCACGTCCAAATTTCAACTGCAAATCTCCTAGACAATACACCTCCAATTGCTGAACCCATAGCCCAATTGTATGAGAGACTGAAGGCCGCTGGTTACATCACCCCTATTCCTGTTGTTGTTGTGGAAAATCCTTCCCAATGGATCAACCCCAACAAAACATGTGCTTATCATTCAGGCATGAGGGGTCATACCATTGAGGAATGCCGCACGTTGAAAGACAAGATTTAGACACTGATCGACATTGAGGTTATACAAGAAAAGGAAGCCGCATTGAATGTCCGCAATAACCCTCTCTGAAATGATAGAGGTAAGAGAGTGAACATGATATAAACTGATGAGGAATGGGACCAGGAAGGGTTCATCGGACTCATCCGAGAGGGGGACACTCCTAAAACATCTCCGTTCACCCTCACGCCAGTTATGGTACAAACCCAGACGCCATTTGAAGTTGAGGTAGCTAGACCTTTTACTATAATGGTAGCTCCCACACCATCGTACAAGTATGATGTCGTCCCATGGTATTATGTTGCGGAAGCAAGAATAAAGGGAAAAGCAAAAATGGAAGAAACAGGTGCCACGCAAGGTATGACTAGAACTGGCAGAGTTACACACCTGAGAATCCAGGAGGAACAAGAAAAGAAGCTGCACCTAAACCGTCTGTTGTTGAGACTGGAACTGATGACTTCAGAGGAAGATACAAGCAAGGGAATACTCTGTTGTTGACTTGAATAATACTCCTGCTTAGATATCCATTTTATCATTGTTGCAAAATTCATACGCACACAAGAATGCCTTGATGAAAGTGTTGAGTGAAGCTTATGTACCAACCGACATCACTAGTGGAGAGATGGATAACATTGTCGGGAAGGTATTGGAGAGTCACAAAATCACTTTCCACGAAGATGAATTACTGCCAAAAGGATTGAGTCAACACAAGGCGTTGCACATCACAGTGCAATTCAAGGACAATTTCATTGCCAGGGTCCTGATAGATGGAGGTTCGAGTCTGAACATATGTCCACAGACCACTCTGAAAAGATTAGGTAAGGGCCTGCACGAAATACGAATGGGAAGAATGAATGTGAAGGAATTTGACGGATCTTAGAGCGGCACTATCGGGGAAATCAACCTTTATCTACAGATGGGTCCCACTTGGTTTGACGTTGAGTTCCAAGTGCTGGATATATCTGCTAATTACAACCTATTGTTGGGATGACCATGAGATATATGCAGCTGGGGCAGTGGCTTCTACTCTACACCAAGATGTGAAGTTCGAATGGAATCATCAGGGGTGATCATTCATGGAGACAGAATAAAACCTATCTACACCAACCGGACCGTTCCAGTCATCGCAAATAGGAGGAAGTTGGGTGGAGAAACATATCCCCGTATTGAGTGGGTAAATTGAAAAGAATCGATGGTGCTGTGGACGAGATATGAACCAGGCAAGGGTCTCGGTAAAAATCTTCAGGGGATCACTAAACCCATACAACCACAATATCATGGCACGACCTTTGAACTCGGGGTATGACCATGGCGCTCCCATTATCATCCGCTGGAACAACCCATACCACCTCTGCACTAGATATTCCGTCAGGCTGACCTGATGTGGGGATCCTAGGAAGATGAGATTTTGGACGGTATGAGGTACCTGTTTTTGGATGAAGAAGACATGAACCGCAGTACAACTGTTGAGGAGGAGGAGGAGGAAGAGGAAGGAGGAGGAGGAAGACCTTACCATTCAGACAATGGAAGAAGGATTTGCTCTCAAGAACTGGATCGTTGCACCATCCTGGGCTCGCCGAGTTCCTGGGTATCCTGGCAACTTAGCTTTACTTGATTTCAAATTGTTTTGATCATTTAAGACATTTCAATATTTTCTTTTGAAATAATTACTCGAGCCATCGACTCGTACTTGTTGACATTTTAAAGTATTATTATTACATTAATGCTTTTCATATTTATTATTATCTTTCTACATTCTTTTCAGCATAGTTATTACATATCCTGATGAACCTATAACTGTGACAGTAATGAGAAAATGGAAATTAAGGAAAACAATTCGAAAGATCTGGACGATGATGTAATACCTGAGGAAATTGTCAAAGAAGTAGAGAATTTTGAAAACAAACCAAAATCTAATTTGGAGGAACCTGAGGCCATTAACTAAGGGGATTTAGAAACAGTCAAGGGAACTCGTATAATCATTCATCTATCACCGTCATAGAAAGAAGAGTATGCCAGGTTCCTAAAGGAATATGATGACATTTTCGCGTGGTCCTACGATGATATGACTGGGTTAAGCACATCCATAGTATCTCACAAGCTACCCACCAATCCTATGTGTCCACTGGTAATACAAATGCTTAGGAAATTCAAGCCAGATATGAGTTTAAAAGACGAGGTCACCAAACAAATTAAGAAAGCCAAGGTTCTTCGAGTGGTCGAATACCCGACCTAGTTAGCCAACATTGTGCCGGTTCCAAAGAAATATGGGAAAGTTAGAGTATGTGTCGATTACCGAGATCTAAACAGATCAAGTCCTAAGGAGATTTCCCATTGACTAACATACACATACTAATCGACAACTGCGCCAAGCATGAACTCCAATCCTTTGTGGATTGCTTCGCAAGAAAAAGATGATGCTGAAAAGATCGCCTTTATAACACCATGGGGATATATTGTTAAAAAATGATGTCGTTTGGTTTGAAGAATGCTGGGGGCCACCTACATGACATCCATGACGACTATCTTCCATGACATGATACACGGGGAAATAGAAGTGTACGTGGATGATGTTATCATCAAATATAAAAGGAGTTCGGATCACATAGCAGGCCTGAGGAAATTTTTCGATCGGCTTCGAAAATAGAATTTGAAGTTGAACCCTACAAAATGTGCCTTCGGAGTCCCTACTGGAAAGTTTTTAGGTTTCATCGTCAGCCGCTGAGGTATTGAGTTAGGCACGTCAAAAATCAAAGCTATCCAAGACTTGCCACATCCAAAGAATAAGAAAGATGTGATGAGTTTTCTAGGACGCCTCAAATATATAAGTCATTTTATAGCACAATCAAGGTGATATGTGAGCCAATCTTCTAAATGCTAAGGAAAGATGTTGCAACAAGTTGGAACGAAGAATGCCAGAAAGCCTTCAACAAAATCAAGAAGTATTTATCTAAACCGCCCGTGTTGGTCCCACCAGAACAAGGAAGACCTCTGTTGCTTTATCTATCCATGTTGGATGGAGCCTTTGGCTGCGTTCTGGGTCAACATGATGAAATTGGGAGGAAAGAGCAAGCGATATATTATCTGAGCAAGAAGTTCACGCCTTACGAAGCCCGATACTCTTGTTGGAACGCACCTGTTGTGATTTGACATGGATAGCCCATAAGTTGAGACATTATTTCTATGCATACACTACATATCTCATATCAAGGATGGATCCACTAAAATACATCTTTTAGAAACCCATGCCTACGGGTAAGTTAACCAAGTGGAAGATATTGCTGAGTGAGTTCGACATCATCTATGTAACTCAGAAGGCAGTCAAAGGGCAAGCATTGGCTGATCACTTGGCAGAAAATTCCGTAGACGGAGAATATAGACCATTGAAGATGTATTTTCCCGACGGAGAGGTGTCATTTGTAGAAAAAGTCATTATCGAAGCATACAAAGGTTGGAGGATGTTCTTCGACGGAGCAACAAACTTCAAGGGAGTGGGCATCAAAGCTGTCTTAATATTAGAAACCCGTCAACATTACTCGGTATTCGCAAAACTCAGGTTCCCGTGCACCAACAATATGGCAAATTACGAAGCCTGCATTTTGGACTCAGGTTGGCCCATCAACATGAACATTCAGGAGTTGTTGGTAATCATAGATTCTGATATATTGTTGTACCATGTTTAGGAGAATGGGCCACTAAAAATGCCAAAATATTACCATACTTGCATTGTGTACAAGAGTTGATCAAGAGGTTCACAAAGATAGAATTCAAACATGTTCCAAGGATTTAGAATGAGTTTGCAAATGCATTAGCCTCCTTGTCTTCCATGATACAGCATCCGGACAAGAATTTCATCGATCATATCCCAATAGGAATTCATAAGCAGCCACCTTATTGTGCTCATATAGAAGAAGAGTTTGACGGAAATCCGTGGTTCCACGACATCAAGGAATACTTGAAAAAGGGAGAATATCCAGAGAATGCTACACACACTCAGAAGCGCACACTCTGAAGATTGGCCGATCGTTTCTTTCAAAGCGGAGGAATTCTGTATAGAAGAACTCCTGACTTGGGATTATTGCGATGTGTTGACGCCAAGGAGGCATCTAAATTGCTCGAAGAAATACATGCCGGAACTTGCGGACCCTACATAACGGTTTCATTTTGACCAAGAAGATATTAAGAGCATGATATTTTTGGATGACTATAGAAACAGACTGCATCAAATATGTTCAAAATTTCACCAATGCCAAATACGTGCTGATACGATACTAGTACCGCCCAACGAACTCAATAAGACAAGTTCACCCTGGCCTTTCTCTACTTGGGGCATGGATTTCATTGGACCAATCAAACCCGCTGCTTCAAACGGACATAGGTTCATTTTGGTGGCTATAGACTAATTCACAAAATGGGTTGAAGTCGCATCCTATAAGGCTGTAACAAGAAGGCTGTAGCAAATTTTGTTCGGGATCGCATTGTTTGTCGATTTGGAGTACCTGAGTCTATCATTACTAACAACGCCGCCAACCTTAACAACGACCTGATGAAAGCTATGTGTGAAACATTCAAGATCAAGCATCGAAACTCTACAACATACATGCAACAAATGAATGGAGCTGTAGAGGCCGCTAACAAGAACATTAAGAAGATATTAAGGAAAATGGTGGACAACTACCAGCAATGGCACGAAAAGCTACCATTTACTTTGCTCAGGTATTGCACCACTGTTCGCACGTGCACTGGGCAACCCCCTACCTACTGGTCTATGGTACCGAGGCCGTTATCCCTACTGAAGTGGAAATTCCTTCCCTAAGGATCATATAAGAGGCCGAGCTCAGCAACGCGGAATGGGTACGGAACCGACATGAACAACTTGCTCTCTATGATGGTAAAAAAATGAACTCAGTGTGTCACGGTCAACTCTACCGGAACAAAATGGCAAGAGCTTTCAATATAAAGGTTAGGTCAAGGCAATTCACACCGGGGCAATTGGTGCTAAAACGAATCTTCCCACATCAGGATGAAGAAAAAGAAAAGTTCTCACCCAACTGGCTAGGCCTTTATATGGTTCATCGAGTATTATCAGGAGGATCCCTTATACTTGCAGAGATGGATTTAAAGATTTGGCCAAAACCTATCAATTCGGACGCAATCAATAGATAATATGTTTAAGGTTATGTTTGCACTTTCTATTTGATGTAACCTGAACTACGCTTGACCTGATTCCCGTTTAAGAGGAGATACGTAAGCAGCCTTGTGGGTTCGGTCACATCATAATAAAATCCTCATTTCCCTCTATGGTCAGAAACTGGTGCAAGGTCTCTAGTTTGCTGATCTCATCGAATTTAGAATTATCAAGGAATGTATCATCATAAGTATGCATTTAAACTAGGGCAAAATATTGAGGAGGATCCTCAAAATTCCGAGTTAATAAGGTTGCAATGTCTCAAAAGCATGTCACAATCATCAACTTAACAAAATTATTTTCTCTCATGCATCATCACATATTTCAAACAACTACTTTTTTATATATAAACAATTTATCACAAATGCGTGTTTTTCAAAATTTCATTCTACAGTAGCCATACGTTACCCGGGGAAACTCAAACAGTACCTCAAGACAGGAATGAAGGCAAAGCAAGGAATTGAGAGCACGAATGAACCGTTCCTCTCCAGACTCACAATTTGTGGATACAAGCACAATGAATATAACAAGAATGTCCGCAAATATATGCACACAAAAAGATCACTATCTTCATACTGACAGAATTCGCCAAGAAAAAATGCGTCAAGCTAAGAAGTACTTTGCCCTTTCGCATTTAATCATTGCACTTCTTGCATAGGGCTAAAAACTGCTCTCATTCTTTGTATAAGCCTAAGAACTGCCTTTCTTTGCATGAGACCAATCATTGTCTCCATTCTTTGTATAAGACTAAGCATTTGGCTCGATTATTACATAAGGCTAAGCATTGCCTTTCCTATATGAGACTAAGCCTTGTCTCTGCTCCTTGCATAAGGTTAAACAGTGCCCTCGCCATAGAATTAGGCGAAGCATTGCCTCTATTATTGCAAAAGGCTAAGCACTGTCTTTCTTTGCATGAGACTAAGAACTATCTTCATTCCTTGCATGAGGCTAAGCACTGCCTCCATTATTGCATAAGGCTAAGCGCTGCCTTTCTTTGCATGAGACTAAGCATTGTCTCTACTTCTTGCATAGGGCTAAACACTGCCTTCACCTTGAATGAGGCTAAGCACCGCCTCTATTATTGCATTAGGCTAAGAACTGCCTTTTCTTACATGAGACTAAGCACCGTCTCCATTCTCAGCATGAGGCTAAGCACTGCCTCACCATTGCATAAGGCTAAGCACTGTCTTTCCTTGCATGAGATTAAGCATTGTCTCCACTGTTTGCATAGGGCTGAAACACTGTCCACATAGCATACAAGACTAAGCTTTGTCTCGCCTCGTTCTCGCATATGACTAAGCACCACTTTTTTCCTCTATCAGTCGATCGATATCACTGCATCTTTGCATTTCATGGGCTGTAATATCGCCACATTATCCGAAGGCACCATATTCTGAGGGCATCATCCTCATATCCCGAAGACATCATACCAAGTCTAGAGGATCTCTCGAAACTGCATATCATTATTCAAAGGCATCATAGTCTGGAGGCATCATCCTCATGTCCCGAGGAAACCATTTCATGGCCTGCAAATCTCTTATCATATGCTTCATGGCCTAGGACATCATAGTCTAAGGACATCATCCTCATCGTCCAAAGACAACTCTCATGATCTGAAGGGAATTTGCATCATGTTTAAATTCTTGCAATAACCTACATATATTCGCGTGCATCGTGTTTTAAGTTTTGCAGGTAACTCGGGAGGTAACCGTTCTACAAACAAGAGCAATTCTCGCTCCGATTTCCGTTCACAACGTTCACATCCTTGGATCACCTCAAACGTAACCGATAATCAGTAATTGACTACCTCGTGTTCTATAATCGTTCAAATATCTGCCTTATACATCCACAACTATCAAATTCGCATTCATAGCTCTACCTGAAATCATCCGTTGATCACGACAATATTGCATCCAAAAGGTCCTTTTTCAAAATACGCGACCACTCTTTTAACAATTCTATCAGTTTCATTCGCTGTTAGATCCAAAATTACACACGACCCAATTCTCGTAACACAAGGGATATGTATCTAACTCAAGAACCAGGGTTCGACCCCTATTTTTTTAAAACACATCATTCCTCACTCACTTCGGACAAAATTGGTCATCATTTTCTTTACCTGACAACGCTTTCATCATTCTGGGGTAAAGAGGGGCAGCTGTTGATACCTAATTTTTCCCTCATGTTTTTATAAATGTCATTTATACTTTCAAAATATTATTTCTTGCATATTATCTAATTTATAGATTCATATAAGAATTTTCTATAATTTTAAAGCTTAAAATTTGTTTTCTCGCATTTAATTATCTAAATATTTATTAAATATCCCTTCAAATTATTTTAGGATGATCTAATCATCCAAATTATTATTGATACCAACATGCACGTTTTATAACATTTTACGCCATTTCATATAATTACTTTTTTGCATTTTTAAGTTATTTACACATTGTTTGCAAAAATAGCCTATACTTTACAATTAATTGTATTTTGTCATTTTATTCAAAGTCAAAATAATAATTTTATATATATATTTATAACCTTCATATATTATTTTAACATATTAAGTTGCATAAATATTATTTTATATTTATTTATCCATTTTATTAAGTTATTTTTTAATTTATTATATTTAAAATCCAGCCCAATTCGAACCAAAGCTTAGCCTAATTCCCCCTGGCCCAAATGTCACGACCCAAACTCGACGATCATGACTAGCACCCGGGCCATACTTGCCGAGCACCAACGTACATTTTATTTAACATCTTTATTATTTTTAAGGGCCGACGAGATCAATATAAATGGTAGATATGGATCATGAACAATCAAAAATGAAAGATAATGACATGAACATACATCACATGGGATGACAAGGCTGCTAAGAAACTACGTATAAGGTACGAGCTACAACACTGCCATGAAAGACTATACAACAAAAATTAGCCAACAAGGCATACCAAACTATACATGAGTCGACACATGTCTATGAGCCTCTAAATGAGCATAAGTGATGTAACATTGCCGGAACAGGGCCCTGACATACCCATAATATCTATAACAAAAATTCATACCAAGACCACGGTAAGTCCGGAGAAGGGATCTTGCCAATAATCGCTGAACTGGGAAGCCTACTGTGGTGGGGGAGCTGCGTCTACCTATCTATCAGGACCTGCAACACGACATGCAACATCCACAAATAAAAAGGATGTCAGTACAAATAAAGTACTGAGTATGTAAGGTAGGAAAGCATAAGTAAGAACAATAATGTAAACATGGATAGAGTATATACAACCTCTAACATCTGGGTACCTCTGAGGGCTACTGACATGAAATGCGTGATACATACATATATATATACATAAACTTTTAAAACATATGCCTCTGTGGGGAACATCATCATCATATCGTACCCGGCCGTAATAGGCTCGATAAAACCTAACTGATCAATGGTTGCACAATAGGTGTTGTACCCTGCCGACTATAGCACGGCTAGGTGTATATATATATAGCATGTAAGACTCATTGGAATCATATTCTGAACCTTTCAGAGTACGTAAGGTCGATATTCTCTGTACACGTTATTAGGACTAACTCTTCATCAAGAATCTTATAAGAATCAGGAAGTAGCAACAACATTGATAACATAAGAATAAGAGAAGCAACATCAACATCAATTGTTCCATAAGAAGGGAAACAATGTAAGTACTGCTAGCTTCTAAGAGTAGAGTATCTTTGGAAGCTCGTTCATTGCATTATGTATAATTAGAGTCGTGCAAAATAAGTAAAGGGATATCCTCACATACCTTGGTATATATACTTCCCAACCTCAAGCTATGCAAATGCCACAACTCCTTAAACTACAATAAGAGAAACGATACTATCGTTATCGTTTAAGCGTCGCAACTACTATGTATCGACCATAACATATTTTACGATGAAATGGAAAGCACCTCCCCTATATATATGACTTCACACAAGTCAAAACAATCACCAAACAGCCCAACACATCGCAATCTCTTCATACACAAAACGACCACCGTAGTAGTGTCAAACGACCCAGAAATGTTACGACGAACGACCACACCACCACCCTACATTTATATGGTTTTTATCCACACCATTACTCCTCTAAAACTCCAAAAAATAGTAGTAAAACACGCAGACCAACAGCAACACAAAACATTCCACAAAACAGTCCACTAGAAGTGAATAACTCGAACTCACGACTTCCGATCACCGTCCCGTGAATTCTTACAAGTATAGAACGAATTACCATGAATTTACAGAATTAAAAATGGACGAAAGAGAGAAGTAAACTTACCTTACTTCTTGGATAACTCAGCCCTTATCTTGGTTCTTCAAACTCTAGGTTTTACTCCCAATTAGAACTTGAAAGAGAGAGAAAATCAATTAGGTTTTGTGGATAATTTTTGGGAGGAAGTTTGCAAGGGTTTAGGTCTGGTTATTTGTGATATATAATGAGGGTTATATTTCAGGAGATAATACTTTAAATGGGCTCTTTGGCCGACCCGAAATTGCCTCTTTTTGGGCTCTCATTTAACCAAGTAGGTGACACACCTACTTGTCACTTAACAACCTGTGCAGTCTCGTAACAATACATATATCTCTCTACTCCGACGTCGTATTGATAAACAGTTTAATGCATTAGAAACTAGACTCGTAGATATTCAATTTGGTGGGTAGATCACCCAATAATTCTAAGTAAATTAGGATAAAATCTTAGTAACATTTGACCTAAAGTTTAAACAAAATTATGAACATAAGTTGCGACAACTTTTGTCGACTTTTATTTCATAACTCGTTTGACTTCATGACTTATGATACAGATATTATATGATTCAAATACCTTAAACACGACCTCTTGAGAAGAAGCACCCCTAGGTTTACCCAAAAATACGGGTTACAACATCCTTGATTTGTTTAATTTCTAATACTTGTTAATCATCCTTATACACTCTTGTATCATTTAAGACCAATAGGATTAATTTCTTATCATCTCAAAGATAATGTCTTCTCCGATTTACGTCGACTAACTTATGAAATGAACCAACGTACGTGAATATGGGTTATAACACCAAAACCAAATGAATCATTAATAAACCCAGTTGGTACCTGCTTTAAACGACCTGCCCCATTCATCTTTTAAATCATGGACGTTGATCTCTCAAGATCTATGGCCCTCGCTCACCCAATACCTTTTAATTAACAAAACCTAGAAACCCTACCTCATTCCCCACCTAATAGGCGCCTCAAATCCCTTCAACTCTCCTCTTCTCTCTTCTGAAGAACCCTAGCCGCCTCGCTCTTAATTCCCTCTCCTAATCCAAATGATAATGGGATTTGTCGCGCCCTCCTTTTCCCTCGCGGATTCCGGGGTTTCAACATTTTTTAAAACAACTCCCTTCCTTTTGGGATGGGATATGGGATTTGAAGAGTCGCCACCTAACAGATTAAGGTGCATTAGGGCACCTAGAGCAATTAACTCGTGAAACTAGTTTGCATCATCATAGATCAGGTAAGGGATCGAAATTACCTTGAGGGGAAGGTGTTAGGAACCCCTCGAGGTCCACAACGGTGGGTCCCGTCCGAACTTAATTAAGCGAATTAGTCTTTAGAGAAAAATATAGCAATTTAGACAACTATTATTTAAAATATGAATTAAAGGGGTCCTAAGTTTTTTTAGCCTATAGGATCATTTCTATGCAATACTTGTTAACTTTCCCCAGATTGGGGTGCTACACATAGTATTAGCGCACATGTCATTATCTCCTTTACTATCCAATTACTATCTTTCAGTCGTTACTTAAATGTTCTAGTAGCTTCTAACTCGTGCCTTATGCATGCACTATCCGTCCCTTACCTATGGTCCCAAAGGTGTTTAGGACCTCTATTTAAGGTGGTTCTAGACTCACCTATGTTGATTAAAAGGAGAAAACTAAGCGACAAACAAAAGTCAAGAAGGACTGTCACATAAAGAGAAAATAGGGGGCTCATGTTAACCTCCACAAGTAAACAAAAACAAATGCACGCTATTCAAACAAACAATCTTTTAAGATCCTACAGGCAGGATATCTAGATGAGCATAAACAGAATATATAATAGCCTTATCTAAGCGAGCAGTGGTACCTAG
This sequence comes from Nicotiana knightiana, assembly GCA_005239525.1. NCBI lineage: Eukaryota > Viridiplantae > Streptophyta > Magnoliopsida > Solanales > Solanaceae > Nicotiana > Nicotiana knightiana. Next base: position 32,586 of record ML430968.1, read on the forward strand.
CAGTTTGCCTACTAATTTTGATAAAAACTCTGAATCTGGGCAAATTTCAGGCAGTACTAAATCACAGTTCTTTTTAGCCCCAGAATTCCTATAAGTTTTCCTAAGTGATAACCAGATTAATCTTATAGGTATGGTATCTACAACTGTTAATTCCTATAGGCATGATTTCTAAGTGTTAGAACAAATTTGTTTATTTCCTATAGACATGCTTTCTAGTTTACAAAATTAGTTAACTCCTATAGGCATGATTTCTCATTTACAGAATTAATTAATTCCTATAGGCATGATTTCTAGGTGCTGAAACTGATTTATTTATTTCCTATAGACATGCTTTCTACGTTTGAAAACTGATTTCACCCTATAGGCATGATATCTAAATTGAATTTTATATGTCCTATAGGCATGGCATCTATGTGAGCAGGAACTTTAAACAAAATTCCAGGCAAGTGTATTAATTTACACAAATAAGATCCTATATACATGATCTCTAATGCACATTGAGATTTGAAAGTATGCATAAAACATGGGTTCTTGATGCAGAATTGATAAACGACCTATTAACAGGATTTCTAGGATGCAAAGTATGAAACTTCAGATTTCAAACGGTGAGGCAAGATCCTATGGGCATGATTTCTAATGGTATGCACATAAAGAATCACCACAACAACCTATAAGCATGATTTCTACCCGAACCTGACAAAGATATATAACAATCCCTCCCCAGATTTTGCTAATAACCCTGTATATGTTTTTACAAGGATTATTACATTATTACATACCAATATAAATGAGTTACACAAAGCTATTCATTACACTGTAGAGAGCCTTAGCAGGCCCAACATCAACCTGGAAGCCAGGCCTTCAAGCAAGCAAGTCTGATGTCCACAAGTAGTCCATCCATAATACACAAAATGGGCTTCTGGTGTGTCAAAGTTCCCAAGGGCCTCAGGGACCCCGGGCAATGCTCACACCAGAACCTTTCTCAAAGAAATAGTTGTAAAAGATTGGAAGACTAGCCCTAGTGTGTCAGAGTTCGGAGGAGTCTCATGGACCCTAGGCAGTTCTCACACTGGGGGTGGTAGGACCCTAGATAACTAAGAGTAGAAGTTTGAAAATAGAATATAAGGGTAGGGGATAGTTTTAGAAACAACAATTTGATTTTCAGAAGTGAATAGGTTCAGACCACATGGTTGCAAATAGAACTGGGTCAACAAACAATCCCATAGTTTTAAACAGATTAGCACTTATTCAGACTAAGTATTCATACTGGTATTTAAAGTGATTTGCAAAGAGAAGGGACACTTTGAACTAACAACAGGATTGGATACACATATTTATAGTATCTAAATATGTTCAGAATAGGAAAATTTATAGCTGAATCAAACAACATTGCTGAAGATTCCTCAGTTAAGTAATTACCACTAGGTGAGGCCATATAGGCATGTACTGAACAGCAATATGCTGAAGTTTGAAGTATCTAAACAAAAAAATACATAGAACAGGAATCAAAGCACATTAGTATAGAAAGAGGTGAACAGAACCACAGATCAGATGGAAACATACACACATAACAGAGTAGGTTGACAGGAATTGAGGCATGCTAGTTGAGAGAGAAATAAACAGGAACTATATGGAAAATAGAAACATATCGAGGTTTGAAACACACTAGTCATATAAGTCACATGGAACATCACAAGATAATAAGAACTAAGGCATAGTAGTTGAGAAAGAGATGGTCAGGAATCAGATATCAAAACAGAAGCATGTTGAGGTCTAATAAATTGACTATATGTCATATAAAGTAGAACATGATAACGGAAATTGAGTCATACCAGTTAAGGAGATAGCAAACAGGAAGGTGAAGACAATTGGAATCCCAAGAGTCCAGTGCAGCAAATCAAAGAACTTAAGTTGTGTGAGTGTAAGTATGCAAGTAAAAGTGTGTGCTTGTAAGCGTATGTGTGTGTGTGTAGGAGTTTTCTGTGTCTTAAAAATCAGAATGGTGAAAGGTATATATAGCATTCAGCAGAGTAAAACAAGTAAGGTAGGAAAATCAAGAGTTCATAAATAAGATATGCAAATCAATCAACCAGTTAATTAAGGCTAAACCCAATCAATTAATAAGACAGAATCCGGGGAAATATCACTTAATTTAGGGGGAATCTCATACGAAATTAGTTAGCAAGCAGTATTGAAGTTAAATAAGGTAAGCAATAAATTTAAAGACCCTTTATAGGCCGGTCCAGGTAATCTATACCCAGAAATTAGGCCAGCAACATAATTAAGGAAGGCAGTACCAATTATGAATCACATATAAGGAAAGAATAAATAAAAAAAATCTTTCAGAGCGATATCAATTTGAAAAGAAGCACAATTTCAGACCCTAATTAAGCACGTAAATCAATTAATTAGCTAACTTAACAGAGCCAAAAGTGAACGGGCAAGAACAGTGAGATAAATAATTGAATAATGGAAAATCTTAAGCATATCAAAACACACAGATAAAACTCAAGCAAATAAATTAATCGAACAATAAAGGAGAAAGGCCAGAGTTGAGCATTTAAATATTTTTTTAAAAACATTTGCAGAAACCCTATTGAGAATCAAAACCCTTGCTTTAGGGAAAAAATGACGGTTGATAATAGTGGTAAAAATGAAAGAATCTTAAAGGAAAACCATTAAACAAAATCCAAACACTTCAGATCTAAAGAGATCTGAACCTATTTGGCCATAAATAGTTAGGTTTGTACAAAAATATCAGAGGTAGAAAAATTGAGTTTTAGACCAGAGATTTGAAGCCATGAAAGCACGAAAACGATAATACTCATAAACAATGGGTGAATACAGACGAATTCACCAAGAGACAGAGGGACTCGAACCAGGTCTGTTCGAATCCCTTTGAGATTCCGTCAGACAACATGGAAGTCGAACACCCAGTAGAGATAGGAGGCCAGATAAGGCCTAGAATCGAAGGGGGTTCAGATGACAGTGGGTAAGGGTTAGAGGGAGGTTGATATAGAAGAGAGGAGGAATGGATTTAGGGGCGGCTTTTTTGAGAGAATGAGGGTTTGGGGCCATTTGGTAAATAAAAATGGAAAGTAAATCCTGGACTGTTGATATTTTGAGATAATGGCCAGGATTAATCCTGGATTGGGGCGGATATGGATCAGAGTTATGGGTTAATATAATTGGGCTGGGGTAGTAATTCGGGCCAGGTCCGAAAAATATCAAAATAAAAAGAGGCTATTTGTCAAATACCCAATTAACTTGATAAAATAATTTATAAAATAGCTAATAAATGATAAAAATTCTATTGATGCATAAAAATGATTTAAAATAATTACTTAATATTATAAAAAAAAATAAAAGGTCATTTTCTTGTAAAATAAAGTAATTATGCGCATATAGGCTATTATTGCAAAGTTATTGCAATTATAACCTGAAGATGTAAGCATGAATATTCATGAAATAATTAAAGCTTAGTATAAATATAAATAATAAAAATTAATCAATAAAATTATTAAAAGATCTTTTGTGATACAATTAGTAATTATTTATATAATAAAATACCGGGATAACTTAATTTTAAAAAAATCTTTTAAAATGCAGAAAATTATGAAAAAATATTAATTTATGATCATGTATTGTTTTGAAGATATTTATGCATTTTTAAAAATAACATAGGGAAAAATTGGGTATCAACAGGATTACACCATTATTTGCTTACCATATCTATGTTTCTCCGCTACTGGTCACACGTTTATGATATTACTTAGGTATTTGCCCAATTTTGACAAATACCATCTCTATATTGGACTGGAATCAACCTCAATCTTGGAGATTTGGACAATATTTCGTCCATATACATGAAGAAAGGCCTAATTCTTCATACTAGTTGGCCGATTTTTGAGTATTAAACCCTAACTAGGGTTTGGAGTTTGATTTCTTTTCTTTCCGGTTATTTTACTGATCACATGTGATATTTTACTCTTTTTATTCGTATTTACTTGATTTCTTTCTTTGTTTACTTGCTTGATTAAACACTATATAAACCCCCTCCCCAATTTCCCCTCGGGATAGACTTTGAATCACTGAACTACTACTCTCTTATTCTTATTCTTCTTTTACTACTCTGAGGCTCAATTTCTTGGCCGACTGAAATCCAAATCCACCGAAATTTAATTATCAAACCTTTCTCAGTGTGAGCATTGTCGGGGTTCATTCAAAACCCTTGGGAACTCTGACGCACTGAGATTCCTGGGTTCTACTGTTCGTTGCGCTATTTGACATTGGAGTATTGCTGAAATTATTCTTTGTATTTACTTTTTCCTTAATCTGTAACAGGTATGTACATATGGACTTTACAATTTCATTCCTTTTCGTTTGAGTTCCTGTTATGCATTCTATGTCTCTGAGATTTTGTGAATCAACACGATATTGTATACTCTGAAGTTCTTCTTGAGGCTATATGCTTTCTAGTAATTGAATTTTCCCATTCGTTGTCCTGATTCTGTTTTTCTTAAGTCCGTTTGCTCTAATGTGTAATGCCTATTATTGTTGCTTACTCTGAGTTTAGCTTCTTAACTTTGTTCTGTACTCTTGTGATGAGACGAGTCATGTTCTAATTCTTGTTGAGTCATTCATGTATAACTTAATGTTTCACTATAGTCAACTCCTGATCATGTTACTAGCCTAAACCTGCTTTTCCTACTACTTGTAAACTAATGCATGTTCCCTGCTCTGTTTATATCTTTGTAACAATCAATACATATGTTCCAGACCTTGTTAAGTCATTCCTTCCTAACATGCTGAGTTCCTGTTGTTGTACTGGTTAGTTAAGGCCTGTTTTATGCTATTTAAGTTCTAATGTATGCTTGGACTTATGCAATCATGTGCTCTTTAACATTGTTTGAGACCTTAGGAAACCTCATAACTAGTCTCCCCTCTCTCATATGGCCGACTAGTATCAGGTTCAATATTAGCCTATCTTGCTTTTGAGAATCGACATGTTTCTTATATTATGATTAATGTTCAGCATGCTAAGGTCTTTACCATGTTCCATTAAGCAATTGCTGGAATTGTTAGCTGGTTCTGTTACTTTGTTCATGTGTTGACTGTGCTTTGTTTGCCTTTGGCTTGAATCTGTTAGACCTTCATCTAAGGTTCCCTAGGTTGACTCTGAATCATGCTTCATTATTGAAACTTTTTGGAATGGTTTACTATCCTACATAGTCAATTAGGTCACTTTTAAACTTTAACGCTAGAACGACGAGCACAAACTTGCCTTGTGTGCTTCCCAACTAGCGTGATCATGTTTATATGTCTTGGCTAGAGCTGTTGTTAGCCACAACTCTAAGAACTAAGTGTTTAAGTTGTTTAATTAATTCTATGAATATTTTTATGGTTGTTTGAGTAAGCAAGGTTATTTGTTAGTCCTATTATTTGGCCATACATGTTGGGTTTGAGTATGGAACTTAAGTTGCTATGGTAAGCGGTGTATGGGTTTGTTGTTGCGCAAAGATTAAGGTCATTAAAGGCATGGGGACATCCCTGAGTTGTTCTGCACTGGGCCGTGTTTGTTCTATTGGATTTTTGGTTGTTTCATTCTGTAACCAGTCATATTTTTGGTTTATACTATGTCATTTGGGCCTGTAATAATTTTTAATAATGAATAATGGGGAGATTAATGAAAGGGGACCGAGGTATTCTAATATTCGCATGAAAGGGTAGAAAACATGTCTGTAGGGTTTATATGCTTTATGTGCTACTTTGTTTAAATTTGTTTTATTTCTGCATATCAGTAGAAATCATGGCTATAGGAATCACACACATCTCACTTGCACACTGTCCAAATAAGTTAGTTCAAGTATTTACCATACTCGATTCTATGTTACTAGTGTGCATTCAAACAACATACCTATAGGATGTATGGCATTTTTTGTCAACCTAAATACCATGCCTATAGGACTTCAAATAATCAATTGGTCGATTGCTTCTATTACTTTTATTGTACTGCCCATATCGGTGCCATGACTATAGGACACCAATCTTTTGATCAACTACTCCTGTTTGTTTTCATTACAGTGTCTCGCCTAAATACATTCCTATAAGAGTACAACGTTGTAAAATCAAGTCTGGTCGTCAATAGTTAGAAATCCTGCCTATAGGATGTTGTCGCTCGCTTAAAAAATTGTTTATGAGATTAACATTGTTAATACTAGACTTTCGAGGCTGTTTCATTACCTAAGTTATCAACTATTAGAGATCTCACCTATAGGATATTGTCACCTTCTTGAGACACACGTCTATAAAACCAGCACTGATAATTCATAATTCTGGGACCATTTCATTGCGCAAACAATTAGAAATTATGCCTATAGGATTTAAAATGCCTGTAGTTTGCCCAAGCATTAGTCTAAAAAATGTAGTACTTCTTGCATGATACCAGCAATTAAAATCATTAGAAATCATGCCCATAAGACTTAACGACTCAAATACGTCTTAATCCTGAAATTGTCTACTGTGTAGCCTGAAACTTGTTTGCGTGCTTTGTTGTTACGTGTGAAGGCTAACATAAGCCACTCTTTGCTATTATGTCCAGTCCTACTTGTTTTGAGTGCACGATTAGTTTTATCATTTTGAGCAACCTAGGTAAAGTCCAGAACCACCCAAATAGAGGTCCAAAGCCTCCTGGACTGCAGGTATGGGACGAGTAGTGCACGCATATAGTATGATTTAGAATTGAATTAGAGCGCCTTTAAGTAATAACTTCAACATAGTAATTAGCTAGAAGAAGATGATAGTTTGTGCCCGCTGAATAATATGAGCAACCCCCTACCTTAAGGGAGTTGCGAAGTATTATTTATGTTGCACGAGGTGATCCTTTAGGCTAAAAAACTTAGGACCCCCTTTCTTTATATACTTGTTATTTACACTTAGTCACCTAACATAGACCAACGTATTTGTATCCTTGTAATCATTAAAGATTTGTACCAATTCTCATGTGTTATGATAAGACTCTTCTGCTTTTGTATTTCCCTTTGTTTATTCGATCACCTAGCCTAATCACATAATCCACATAGTTTCAAATTCACCCGGGACCCATAATTATGAACCTCAGGAGTGCCTACACCTTTTCTTTGAGGTAAGTTGAGCCTTTACCCGATATTTGGTGACACAGACAAGTCAAATAGAGTTATTTACAAATATGTTCCCTAACTCACTTTAAAAATCGTTAGGTGGCGACTCTTCTCTTTTAATACCTCCCCTAAAAGAGTTGTCACACATTGAGGCCCGCTTTCGCAATAAAACAAGGTGCGATAGTTCCTCGGATTTATGGTGTCCAAACGGGGAACTGAGATCAATCGCGACAAGATCAAGGACATAGAAGACATCAGAGTCGCGGACAATGTCAAAGCCGTTCAAAGGCTAACTGGTAGCATAGTCGCCTTGGCCGGTTCATTTCAAGGTCTTCTGATAAGAGCCATCAGTTCTTCTTGTTGTTAAAGAAGAATATTAACTTCTCGTGGACCCCGGACTGCCAAAAAGATTTGGAAGAACTCAATCGGTAGCTTTCGAGCTCTCGGGATGACTGGCCAAATGAGATGTGGAAATTAGCGGGTATGATGTTGAATATCGACCCTGAATCACCATCAAATCCCAAATTTTGGCAGATTGGCCGACTTCACGCAGCCCTAATTCCTGAAGTCGAAAAGGAATTGTTGTTGAACTCGGGGATTTCCTCGGGGATCTGGCCCTCTTTACCGATGGTGCCTCAAATGCAAAAAGTTTTGGGCTTGGCATCGTGTCAAAGCCACCCACGGGTAACATAGTTAGATAATCTATTAGAACTGATAAATTGACTAACAATGAGGCTCGAATTGTCAAAGCCACCCATGATTGAAGGTCTCGAATTGGCTAAAAGACTGGGGGCCGAAGTAATCGAAGCTAACCGCGATTCCCACCTTGTGGTAAGTCAAGTCAATGGGACATTCAAAGTGAAAGAGGAACGAATGTGAAGACACGGATAAACTATAGGTAACACTACATAGATTTAAGGAGTGGACCCTGCAACATGTACATCGGGATCAAAACATCGAAGCTGATGGTCTAACTAACTTGGGGTCGTTCGTTGATGATGATGAGTTCAACTTGGGAACGGTCGTACAACTTATGAAATTGGTAGTGGAAGAAGCCACGCTGAGATAAACTCAACAACCTTAACCTGGGACTGGAGAAACAAGTATATAGATTACCTGAAGACTGGGAAGCTACCTTTGGATCCTAAAGAATCAAGAGCTCTGCGCACGAAGGCGGCCATTTTCAACCAGTACGAAGATAACACCCTATTTAGAAGAACATTAGATAGCCCACTCGCTATATGCTTTGGACCGGGAGACCCTGAATACGTTTTGAGGGAAGTTCACGAAGGCACCTGCAAAAACCACTCATGGGCCAAATTGTTAGTTCGTAAAATAATCAGAGCCGACTATTACTGGATAGATATGGAGAAAGATGCTAAGGAGTTTTTACGGAGATGTGACGGCTGTTAGAGGTACACACTGATGATCCAACCAGCCTGGGGAGCTGTTGCATTCTATCTTGTCACCTTGGCTATTCATGAAATGGGGAATGGACATCGTCGGTCCCTTGCCATGGGCACCCGATAAGGCTCTATTTATATTATTTATGACTGACTATTTTTCTAAATAGGTTGAAGCTCAGGCATTTGAGAACAGGGAGAAAGAAGTTAATGATTCCATTTTGGACCACATAATATGTCAGTTCGGAATGCCAACGGAGATCATATGTGACAACGAGAAGCATTTCATTAGCAGTAAGGTGAGAAAATTTTTCGAGGACCATAAGATAAAAAGGATCCTATCAACACCCTATCACCCTAGTGGGAACGAGCAGGCGAAGTCTACAAACAATACCATACTCCAAAACCTTAAGAAGAGACTGACCGACGCCAAAGAAAAATGGAAGGAAATCTTGCCCGAAGTCCTGTGGGCATACCGTTCGACCTCAAAATCTAGTACCCGGGCCACCCCATTCTCGTTGGTTTACGACGCCGAATTGATAATACCGGTCGAGGTAGGAGAACTGAGTTTCAGGTCTGATATGCGACTAAAGATTCAAATGGTGAGGCCACGGGCACGAGTCTGTGAACTATTGGACGAGAGGCGCGAGGCCACCCTCGTCCGGTTGGCCGCCCAAAAACAACAGATCGAAAGGTAGTACGATCGGAGAGCCAACCTCCGACACTTCAACATCAGGGAATTGGTGTTAATAAAGATGACACTGAACACCCGAAACCCGAATGAAGGGAAGCTGGGACCGAATTGTGAAAGGCCATATCGAATTATCGAGATTATTGATAAAGGTTCATTCAAACTCGAAGTAGGGAACGGTGAGAAACTACCAAACAACTGGAATGTGACCCACTTAAGACGATACTACTCCTAAGGTACGACCACATTCATTCTTTTCTTTACATATATTGCGAATTGTACTAACACTTGCAGGCAACAACCAAAGAATGATGCAACTGTTAGGCCTGAAAGCACGCGTTGCACTCTCTTTCCCTTGAATCGATTTTGTCCCAGATGAGTGTTCCAGCAAGGTTTTTAACGAGGCAACAGTAGATCGTGCTAACTTAGAATCAAAGACCGATTATGAACAGGAATAGATGGTCGCGTCAGCAGTATCCAAGCCCTCTTGAAGATCGACCTCGAATACTGGGGGCCATCACCCTCGGGTAATGATTTTAGCAAGGAAGGAAACTTTGTGTTTGAACTGTTTGGACTTGGTGAATAGAATTTATTTTAAAGGCCAAACGGTCAAGTGACCATGCTCATGTAGACCACCTAAGCCATAACATGAAGCTTGTACATACTTACAGTCTTGTATATTGCGCACAGGAATGAAAGAAAGTTTCTATCTTACAGACACATATTTTTCCCCTTAATACTATTACATTTTTCCCTTAAGGATATCGAGCCCAAGGGCTACCTCTATCCGGATCCAAGAGATCACTCCCACTGGGGGACTATCGTCCAAGGAAAACTCGGACGGCTCAGGCTACTGAAAATTGGAGGTACAAAGCCTATTAGGGAGTACATAAACTTAAAAGGCTAAGACCACCCCAGAAACGGCTCGGAGACGTCCGAAGCCTGTAATCAAAACATAAGGCCTTCAAAAATTCTAAACCGCTTCAAAGGCTACGCTCGGCAAAACTATAATCTATAACCATCTAAACAAGCACTTCAGAGAAAGCTTTTGGTCATACCAAGCCCCCCACAACTTTCAAACAAAATTTACATCGAGAACGAGTCTTGTTTGAACCTCCGAACAAGACCTTATTTCCACGTTTTATTCTGTGCTAAGGAATTTGAAATATTAGCAATCATAAAGAGGAAGCCAAAATAAATGAACTAAAAAATTGCCAAAGGGAAAAAAGCCTTATATATATTGCAATAAAATTCTTTTACAAAGGCCAAATATAACGAGATCAACAAAATGAACAAAATGCAAAAAACAAAGAAAAATCCCTAAGACACCTAAGCTTGACACTAGAACCCACCTCGTCACCGGAGCCATTGGGGTCTTCTCTATCCCCGGGTTCACCGGAGCCCTCAGAGCCTTCCTCACCCTCAGGGTCAACCAGCTTCTTGGCCTCGGCCTCGAGCCTTTTCGCATATTTGATCTTAGCCAACAGGGTAAAAACCCGATCATGGACCTCCTCGAGAGCCTCCCTTCGGGACAACCACTTCACGTACTCAACACTAATTTTCAGGCGGTCCTAGGCTACCTCGGCATCAGCCCTGTATTGGGCCACCATCTCTTCAACATCAGCCCTGGTTATTTCTAGCACAGACTTTGTTGTTTCGAGCTCCTTGTCGAGGGAATCCCATTCAGCAATGGCCGAGCCCAGTTGAGACTGGAGGTCTTCGATTCGTTGAGCTCGAGCTTCTGCTTTCTCTCTCACCACTCGGAGTTGGACCTCCACCGATGCCAACTGCTCCCAGGAAGTCTCCTTCTCCGAAGCTGATCAATCCATTTTTCCTTTCCACCCTTCGGCCATGGCCTTGACCTCGTCCATCTCGGATCGGAGTTGGTCGATCTTGTCAACCTTCTACTGGATCTACGAGGTTCGGCTGTTAGTCGCCATGTCTAACTCGTCATCACTAACTTCAAAAATATTTACATGTTCCACCAGGTTGGCATGCTCCTTTTGAGCCACATCTAACTCATCCCGGAGACTCTTAACTTCGGCTTCACGTTGCTCACTAAGAAGCTTATACATGTCCCTTTTCTGAGCAAGCTCCTTGACCTCAACCTCGACCTGGTTAACCTCAGCTCGGTACGGGAGAAAATTTTCATGATGAAGTATCGAGGCCTGTAAAAATATAAGAAAAATAAAAGGCGTAAGATATATCAAAAACTAAATCCGAAGATGAAAGAGTGTAATGGCACCTTACTCGGTTCAGCGCCCGCTGTGCTTCATTAAACAAGCACGGTGTATCCACCTCGTTCATTTTTGCATGATATTCTTCGGTTACCAGGCACCAGAGGTAGCTAGATACCCCAATAGGGGCGGAAAAAATTTAGGCATCCTCCGTAACGGTAATGATTATTGATCGCTTTCGGCCATGATCCATGCTCGGGAGCGGGGGGGGAGGGGGGAACCGGTGTTGATACCCAATTTTTTTCTAATATTTTTAAAATGCATATATACTTTCAAAATAGCATATTTGCATCATCATTTAATTTACAAACCTATACAAGCATTTTCTATAATTTTTCATAATTTTTAAAGCTCTAAATCAATTTCTTTATACATTGTTATTATATAAATATCAAATAATTATCCTTTGAATTATTTTGTGATGACTTAATCACACAATCTTTTTATTTACACCAACATGTGTGTTTTATAATATTTTACTTCATTTTTCTATAATTGCATTTGCATTTTTAGGCTAATTGCACATTTTTGTAATAATAGCCTATATTCATGTTAAGTTATTATTTTTATTCATTTTAGTGCACAAATAATATTTTTTTGTTATTTACTAATTACTTTTATAAATTATTTTTGATAAATTTTGTGTATTTCAATTGAGGCCCAGTTATAAGACAAATTTCGGACCAAATGAATGGCCTAAATACTCAAATACCTAGCACAATTACCCCAGCCCAAATCCAAACGACCCATGTCTAATACCCGGTCGCGACCCGCCCGTCCAATTCTTTGATCTCATTCGTTGATCTCTCAAGATCAACGACCATCGTCCACTCCCCCTTTTAAATTAACCTAACCCAGAAACCCTACCCACTTCCCCTTAATCTGCCGCCCCTAAACGCTCAACTCTCCTATTCTCTCTTCTGAAGAACCCTAGTCGCCTCCCCCTTAATCCCCTCTCCTGATCCCACTGATAATGGGATTCGACTATCATTCTCTTGCCATATTCGAATCCTTTTGGTGTTGGTTGTCCGTTTGTGGTGTTACCTAGGTGCTTGCCTAAACATGGCAAGAAATATCTTCCGAAATCAAACCAAAGTGGTTCGAACCTTTGATTTTGACCACTATTTCTTCTACATACGTTCAATACTATACTATGTGAGTTCGATTTTGTTTGGATTCTGCTGATTTACACTTTCCCTAAAAACTAGGGTTTGCAGATTTTCTCTCTTAAATTGATTTCAAATCGATTTGCATGTTTCTTTCCTTGTTTTTTGCTTAAATTATTTTGTTTCCTTATATGTTTTCTGGATTTTGACTGCAATATAAACCCCTCCCCCATTCTCTTTTGGACAGACTTTTAATCACAAAATTTCCACTAATAAGCTAAATATCTTCACTCTGTTGTTCGCTTATATTCTTGTTCTACTTTGGTTCTTAGTCGGTGAAAGCCAAAGCCACCGGAATTCCTATTTTCTTGACCTTCCTTGGGTGTGAGAATTGCCTTGGGTTCCTTGAAGCCCTTGGGAACTTAACGCATCTAAGGTTCTGGGTTATACTGCTTTCTTAACGTTCAAAGTGATTTTGTTCTTTCTTGTTTTTCTACTTGTCAATCAGTAACCGGTGAGTTCTTTAACCTTTGCAATGTTCATTCTCTTATGTTCCTGATTAGCATATTCATGCCTTTGAAATTGCATAACCTAATGTGTTTTCTAGACTATCTCTATGTGTAACTCTGCTTATGATATGAACCTCTCTAGCATTTTCTCATGCCTAAATTGTCAGTTCAAAAATGTATTTGTGCTTAACTTGAAAAATTTAGACTATTTGAAGCTTGTTTAGCTTAATGTATTGGTACTTTGAGTGTTTACATTTGTTATATGACATCAATTTTTTTCGTGCCTTGTCCTGGATTTCCATAGTGATTGATGTGTATCTGTGATAAACCCCAATCTATGTTAAGACCCTCATTCTAGCTATTATCTGCTCCTATGATCATTTTATTCACTTAGTATGTTCTTACCCCGCCCAACTCTGTACTCCCTAGCAACTAGTTGGAACCTTTTAGAATAGCTTCTTAACTTGTGTTCCCTATAGCATTTGATTCTGTTTTCCTTATTGGTGTGAGTTGCACTGTTCCATCCCTGGTGTTTAGCATAATTTGACTCTTAGGCTTGAACCTGTTAAGTTAATGTTCTATTTTTTTCCTTATTTGGCACAATTCCTTGCTTATTAATTTCGTAATCCCAGAAGCCATAATCCCCCTTGCTTTCTTACAAATGTTCCTTGCCTCAATGTGCTAAGTGCGGACTTATGATATTAACACGTCTCTTGAGTTTGCTTACCCTCTGTGTTGATCATTGTGCGATCACCTTTGATATGCCTGTTTCTAAAAATACAAATGCACTTTTTCAAACTTTGCCATTTGACTACTATTTTCACCCTCATTGGTTACTTCCCTTTAATTCTTGGCCAGCTGAAAGCCAAGTCCACTAAAGATTTCTCTATTAACCTCCCTAGTGTGAGCATTGCTCGGGGTCCATTTTGAGACCCTTGTGAACTCTTACACACTAGGGCCTGAGGTTCTTTGATCATTTTCCTTACTACTCAGTTTTGTCCCTCTTTCTGCCTATCGAATATGCAAATTGACTTGTGTAAGTGATTGTTTCTGGATCCTATGATCAAATCATGGCTGTTAGGTTTGGTTCGAGTTCTCCTATGGTTTTTAGGCTATATTGAGATCTGTGTGTGCTAAATAGTGGAGAAAGAGCTTAGTTGAAGGCGTGGCAGTGCTGGGTATCTTTTGGGCCTGTCTTGGGCCTACTGTTATTGCTTGTACTACTTTGTAATTTATTCATTGTTGGGTCTTTAACAATTCTGTAATAACAGTTGGGCTAATAGTGAAATTGGGAAATATGTATCTCTTAATACTTGCATGAAAAAGAGTAGAAAGCATGTTTATAAGATTTGTGTGATCTATTTGCTATTCGTTCTGCTATATGTGAATCTTTTTGTGCAATATTAGAAATCATGTAATTAGGGAATCACACACTCACATAATTAGTATGTTGTCAATGCATGAGTATTCTATCTATTCTTGTGTCTACTGCTATGTGTTGCTAGACAACATGCCTATAGAAAATAATTGCTAACGACTGCTCCTTAATCTACTCAATAGATATCATACCCATAGGATTTAACTAATTAATTTGATATTGTAATCTCATCATCCATCTAGAAAGCATTCCTATAGGATCTAATTGTATGAGAATCAATTCCAATCGCCAAGCTTTAGAAATCATGCATATAGGACATCACTACTCGCTTTTCAAACGTTGTTTTATTGTTTATCCACGCGATAATTAGGAAGCGTAATAATTCTGAGCACTTCCAATAAGTTCCATTGTTCCTTATTATATAAATCACTTAGAGATCATGCGTATAGATTTGTCCACTGATAATCTGTAATAAGCCACTTAGCAGCATCTGGCATTTACCAATTGGTAATTTGGAAATCATTAGGTCTAAAAATGGCTTGCGCATCTGAATCAGATCATCTAGAAACCATGCCTATAGAGTTTAACAACTGCAATCCCTTCAATTATGAAAACTGCCTAATATGTAAAATCTGTTTTTGTGCATTTGTTTGCCTAATTGCGGAGGCTAATGTGAGCTTTTAATTGGATTTAATTGCAGTCCTATTTGTTTTGAATTGTCGTCTATTTTTAACATTTTTGAGAAGCCTAAGACAAGTCTAGAACCACCCAAAAATATAGGTCCAAATGCCTCTTGGACCATAGGCATGGGTCGGGTAGTGCACGCATAAGGCACGATTTAGAATCAACTAGTGCACTTTAGGTAATAACTTAAAGATAGTAATCGGGTAGCAGAAGATGATAGTCTGTGCCCACTGAATAATACGAGTAACACCCATCTTGAGGGAGTTACGAATTATTATTTATGTTGCGGGGGGTGATCCTTTAGGTTAAAAAACTTAGGACCCCCCATCTTATATTTGAATCAAGTGTTTGTATTTATTCAAAGTCTTTTGATAATCAAACTTCCCAAACTTTTTGTTTCTCTATGTCTTTGTTTATATGACTAATTCATATAATTCAAGTTCGGCCGGGACCCATAGTTGTGGACCTCGAAGAGTGCCTAACACCTTCTCTTCGAGGTAATTTCGAGCCCTTACCTGATCTTTGGTGATGCAAACTAGTCCAACCCGAGTCATATGCAAATAGGTGCCCTAACGCACCTTAAACCGTTAGGTGACGACTCTCCTCTTTTAACACCTCCTTAAAAGAGTTATCACATGTCGAAACCCGATTTCGCGAGAAAAAGGGGTGCGACAACATGGCGACTCCCTCGCTTACTTTATTACTACTTCCACATTGCGCAAACTAAATTCTTCTTGTTTTCCTTTCTTTTCATGTCTTTACGTTTCATTTTAATATTGCATTTACAGTTTTCATCATGCAGAATATTTGACAACGTATTGTTTATCTTTGCATAAAGCATGCTCCACATCATATTCCACTCATGCCCAATTAATACCATAGCGGCACTTGATGAGTGTCACGCTCTTCCGAAATCACCCTTTAAATTTGGAAAGGCTTATTTGCGGTAAACTAGTCGATCAGCGGTGCAGTCGATAGTTCCGTGTCTTTCCCTCTAAAGTTGTCCGCTTGAGGGTATCGGTCTAAACTCTTCTAGAAACCCCACTCTAAAATGGTGCATGCATCATGTCAAAACCTAGTACGGTTAGAACGTTGTCCGCGTGATAACCCGCTAAGGCAAGCCTTGTCCAAAGTCCGCTGGGATTTTCGTAATCCCAATGGACACTATCACGATATGTGCATTATCTGGAGAAATCATGCTCGTATGTCAATCATTAATGTGTACATAGTCAAATTCGGAGTGGGGAAGGGCTAACTCTATTTGTTTTACGCAAATGAGGCACGAAGTCCCCAGGTTCAGCATGGTTCAAAATATCCCACCTTTGTTGCTGGTTTGGTGGTAAAACCTCTCACAAAGTGACAAAAACCATGTAAAAAGAGTCCTCAGGAATTTACCCTCTTTATTAGACATGAGGACAAACAATGCATTAATTGAGGCCGCCACCATGTTTTGGGATGAGAAGAGGGTCGTCTTCCATTTTGGCGACATACAAATGACTCCTCTTTTAGATGAAATAGGAGGCTTCACTGGAATCCCATGGGATAGCCCTAGTTTGTTGGTACCAAAAAATCGAACTTCTAGAGGTTTCTTGAAAATGATGGGTTTCAAGAAAAAAGATGAGTTACTCTGTTTGAAGAAGTCTTATATACCATTTGAGTTCCTTTATGAGCGTTATGGTCACAGCAAGTCATATCGCCTTTACCATGATGAACTTGCCATTACTTCTTTGGGTTGGATACACCGCCAGGTTTTCATAGTCATTGTCTGTTTTCTGGGAATGCTGATATTTCTGATGAAGTGAGAAAGGATCCACACTCGCCTATCTATGGTAGCTAGGAATTCAATGGAGGGAATTAAGGGGAAAACATACACCATTGTCCATATGATCTTGGTTGAGATGTACCGGGCTTTAGACCATTGCAAAAAAGGTATGTTCCCTTCGAGGGTTGCAATCTGTTGCTACAGGTATGGTTGTTAGAACACTTTCAGAGAGGTGAATACCGTCAAGCACTTCCACGACGACCATGGAATGACCATATAGCTTATAACCATCCGAATAGAATGAATTTTATCCCAAACAGGTTTACGCAACCGGGAAACACTATGAGTTGGGTACATTTCTTCAGCAATCTGACTGATGAAAAAGTGCATTGGATGTTCGAATGGTTTCCGAGCAGCGACTTCATCATCAGGTCGAGAGAGGGTCCTCATCTAGTGCTAATCGGGTTGAGAGGAATCTACTCTTATGCTCCTATAAGGGTTATGAGGCAAGTTGGGAGAAAGCAGGTTATACAGCGGGTTTCCAACATGGTGCAGTACAAAGCAGACTTCAAGGGGAACACCATTCTATTCAAGTTCGAGGCACAACATATATGGAATCAAAGATCATTGTGGAGAAAGATACCATCTAGCCAGATTGGTATCACGCCGGCCATGTGTACTTCTATCCATCATGGTTGGTAGATGATATAGCGGGAGATGTCAAGCCAGGGATTAATTTGAGTAATAGGGTCATAGACGACGTTGCTGAAGCACAAGTCAAATACAGGATGTTGCACAAAAGGGTTTTTGAGTCTGAAGCTAGGCATTTGGAACAACATAAAGTGGACATGGAAGAAATCAACGAGTGGAAAGGAATCACTACTAAATCAACAGAGAGTTGGAATATTTGGAGCAGGGGTTGATGGATCTTGCAGGAAAGATGAGGAAAAGGATCTCAGACTGTCATAATACAGAGGGAACGAAAAAGGGCATCTAGCAAGGGCATATCTGCTATTGGACATGTGTGATCTGGGGAACCTGATTGATGGAGCCAAGAATGTCAAGCATGGAGAAGGTCCCTCTGGGACCAAATAGATTAGGAATAATGTTTTATTTGCTTTCTAGACTCGTTTTAGACTTTGATTATAATAAGGCAAATTTCATTAGTAACCTTTTATAATTATTGTCGTTTTAGTAGAGATTTGGTCCATTTATCACATTAACGAAATGACGCAATTATTGGCATCAATTTTCTCCAAATTTATATGTCGCTTAGTCCTACCTCAGGCACAATGAGGTCCCTAAAATTAGGACACACTTTATAATTCCGCAATTTGTGTTTAAATACCGCAAATATCCTTTTAATACTCCTTACTAACTTGTTTACCTTTTATTTTCTCTTCTTTTGTTTATTCTCATTCCCTAAGGTTGGTTCGTGCATAATGGCATCATCAGCATATCATACCATATCTAGAGGTCCTCCCCCTCCTCCTTCTTCAAGTGATCCCAAAAATAAAGAAAAACCCAAAATGGACGACATGAGTGGTATCAGGAAAGACAACGCTACACATGCAGAGAATGTCGAAACTTTAGATGGTTGGAGTACTCCGACACAGAACGACTTGGTCTTACGGTTAGAATAGAAAATATTGGAGTTACAAGGGGAACTTAAGCAGGTCTGGAACTTGTCAAACCTTTCCCTCACCCTGAATGTCCCCGACATCAACCAACAAAATGCCCAAAACCCAGCACCCCCACAGAACACACAAAACTTACACCTACAAAATCCTCCCTCACCTCATCAATATGCCACACCTCCTCAAAATCCCAATCCTCCATCAATACCGATCCCTCCACAACACCACCATCACCTGACCCAATATCCACAAACCACCACCTACCACACTTCTCAGAACGCACCGTAACCTACCCCTGATCCCCAAAACTCAACCAACGACCACCACTATGCCCAAATTCCTAGAGTCCATCAAACCAACCCCATATATGTGGAAACTTACCCCACACTCCACAACAGACCCTGTACACACCGAAGTCCACCAAGGACCTGCTCATCAAGAACATAGTGGAGGAACTCAAGAAGCTTACTGGCCGAGTCCAATCTATCGAAGGTAGTAAAGGTGTCGAGGGTTTGAATTATGAAGATTTGTGTATTCAGCCGGACGTAGAACTGCCAGAAGGTTACAAACCTCCTAATTTCAAAATGTTGGATGGGAATGGTGACCCGAAGGTACATTTGAGAACATATTGTGACAAGCTCGTAGGGGTTGGCAAGGATGAAAGAATTCGAATAAAGTTTTTCATGAGGAGCTTCACTAGAGACGCCATGTCTTGGTACATCAGTTAAAACCCGAAGAAATGGGTTAACTAGGTAGGCACGACGTCAGATTTTATGGATCGGTTCAGGTTTAATACAGAAAATGCACCAGACGTCTTCTACATTCAGAATCTTAAGAAGAAATCGACGGAAATTTTCCACGAGTATGCTACTCGGTGGAGGTATGAAGCTGTGAAAGTAAGGCCAGCACTGGAAGAAGAACAACTGAATAAGTTCTTTATCCGAGCTCAGGATCCGCAATATCATGAGAGACTGATGGTTATTGAGAACCATAAATTTTCCGACATCATCAAATTGAGAGAAAGAATAGAAGAGGGTATTAAGAGTAGAATGGTGACGAATTTTGAAGCACTCCAGGCTACAAATAAAGCCTTACAGTCGGGCGGTATTTCTAAAAAGAAGGAAGTAGGGGCAGTGATGGTGGCCCAAGGTCCAAAGTCTCCTATAACATACCAAACACCCCCAACCACAAATCATCCTTCACATCCTAGATACCAACAACCCTCCGCCACTTACCATACTTATAACACTCAGCCAGCATACTACCACTCACCATTAGCCCGCCAAAACTACCAAAAAACTAGACCAAATTTTGACCGCAGACCATGTCACGCCCCAAACCTGAAGAGGCGTGGCTGGCACCCGGTGCCATACTTGGCCCGAGTGTACCACTCTGTAACTGTGAACTATGGAGGGATGACCCTCAACTTAGGTCAATGAGGCCATATTCTGAATCATTTGAAAATAACGTCTCTCTCATATGAGGGGTAAACATACCTAAAAGCTGATATATATAATTATGCAGGACGACAAAGCCTCCATGAACATCTACTGCTATACAAAATATATAGGACTCATCTATAAACCTCTAGAGATAATTGAATTGTACCATGGTCGGGACATGGCCTCGACCTACCATCAAATCTGTATATATAAAAATGGACTCCAAGGTCTAGACCTGGTAACTCCAAGGAAGTAGAGCTTACCAACCAAGCTAATGTTTGACTCTGTCTGTTGTAAGAGTTTGTCCAACTGTCAATGAGGACTTACAGGCATGAAATGCAGCATCCCCGGCAAAAGGGACGTCAGTACAAAATAATGTATCGAGTATGTAAGCCAACAGAATAACTGATAGCTGAAACTGAACTGATAATATAATAACTGAAAGTAACTGAGAGCCAAAGACAATTTGAAGATATGCTTACCTGCTGATATTGACTCAACTCTCTCAATATAGTAAGTAAAATAGTTGTCCGGCCTTATAAGGCTCGGTATGTGTAACTGATCATCAGTAGTTGGCTCGCTTATAGGCGCTCGACCATACTAGGCTCTTTATCTGGGCCATACTGGGCTCTCTCGAAGGAGTTCAGCCACAGTAGGCTCGGTATATAACTCACCATCTGATCCGAGGTTGCCCAATAGGGGCCTGCCCATTGATTATAGCTCGATGGTGGTGCAAATACTGTAAGACTATATATATATATATATATATATATATAGATTCTCTGCTCTCTTGGCTGACAGAAGACAAAATTAAACTGAATATGAAGTTCTGATAAGTGAGAATACTGTAACTTATGAGACTAGGAAAATGTAAATAAAATCAAGAATATGAACTTCTCTTTATGTCTCGTTATCAAACACATGTAGTTAATGGATCATGCGAAAATGAAAGAACGGTTTAGCCTTAACATACCTTATCACAATATTACCAATCACCAAGTTGAACTCTCCTCTTTGCACCTTAATCTACAACAATGATAATAATACTATCATTAAGTTACGAAAGGTACAACTATACCACAACGAACGACACGATTATTTTGTATTAAAACGGGCTGCGAGCTTATTACATTGTATATCCCACGGTATTTCTGATGTTCTTACTCGCCTATCATTATCCTTAGTTACTTACCTCCATGCCCTTGTGTTCGTAGGGTTGCTTCTGAATATAAATTTCAGTTGTCTTCATAGTGGCACTCTCTTTTATTTTTGTAACACTTATACTGTACCTTCTACTACCCCAACATCTATCTGAATATTTCTTGAGGATTACAATGTCGTATCTGAGAGACTGAATTTCCTATGTTGGGTCTCACTACGTTTATCTTGTATGATCTACCGATTTATCTGAGACCTCTTGTCTAGCCATAAGCTCTTTCATAATCAAATACTAACTACTCGTCAGTCCATGCTCATATTTATACTCTGTTTAACCTCTCTTGGGTTATGTCTTTTATCTTAACTTACCCTTTGCACTGGCTCATAATGTATCAAATGTTCATTCCTACTTATTTATCAATAACACCTGGTGTGGGAACCCATACTGCCTCTCCCGACATCCTGCTTGATTAATGTTCTGGAGTCGTAACATGTCTATAGGATATGAATAAATGAAATCTTATTCCTTTCGCCTTTTTACCATATTTTTTCTTTACTATTCCATAGTTACTCGAACTACATAACTCTGACTTACTACCATATCACACCGCCTTCCCTCCTTTAGGGAAGTACTAGCATTTAATATTATGAAGATTTACCTATATATGGTTCACCTCTTCATCTTTGGCATCTTTTCACATCTTGACTGACTCTTACTCGCCATGCGGTAACCCTTCTCTACTAGGGATAACTGAATTCCTTACGCACAAGGGTGACACTTAGTGTAACTGGCACACTTAGTCCCTTAAGCTTAATTTTGCTCAAAGTTTTTTCTTTGGCGGAGTGTCTTCTTGAATGACCTTTAAAGGTTATTCTTATGTTGTCCATTTTATTATTGCTGGAATGCGATCTTTGAAATTCTCTATTTATCACATCATTCGATCCCTAAATGATGTTCAGTTTATCTTGTTCACTAGCCCATGCTGATTTCTCTTACTCCGGGGGTCTAAATGTTTTTTCTGGTAATCACATTGGACTCACCAACTCATTTCTCGAAATGAGGATATGACTTTTGGCCAATACTCTTTTATTGTTTCAAGGCCTGTCACCTCTTGTCTTTTCCTTCACTTGACTACAGACTCTATCATCATATCATATTATGATTTACCATTACCACCCTTTTATCAAATCTTACTCGTAATGATTCATTTACTCTCTTCTTATTATCCTGCTAATATCTCTGTCTATTACCTTATTCTGAAAACTTCAACAAACCATTATTTCTCTTTTATCTCCCCTTGCTCCATCTTACTGGATCTTTGGGTCGTCTAATATTCTCTTTTTACTAAGGGTGGGAGTCATACTAAGGTAAATATTTATCCCTTCTAGGATTCCACTACATGTCTTCTCATATTTCGGAATGTTCTTGTATTCATATCTGACTGTACTATTCTAGAGTGCACCATCTGGTATGCACGATCTAATAGGGCCTCAACAGGGCCACATCGCCAAGAATTCTCTCTCTACTAATGCCCTTACCTGCTGTTTTATTAGCCCTCTGGCTAGCTGTAATTTTCAAATTGAAAGCATCTCTATATCATTAGTAAACATAAGTCTTGACTCGAACTCTTATGACTCAGCTCTATAGCACGATTTGGATTTGAAAGAAGGGTAACAGACTCCTATATGCCTTGTAGCTTCCTGTTTATATAATGTGGTGCACAACACATCTATAAACAAGGCTCTACTAGACACGGCTTGTAGACTCCGTAGGAAAGAACTGCTCTGATACTAAGTTTGTCACGCCCCAAACCTGAAGAGGCGTGGCCGGCACCTGGTGCCATACTCGACCCGAGCGTACAACTCAATAACTGTGAACTCTGGAGGGGTAACCCTCAACTTAGGCTGATGAGGCCATATTCTGAATCATCTGAAAATAACATCTCTCTCATACGAGGGGTATACATACCCAGAAGCTGATATATATAATTATGCAGGCCGACGAAGCCGCCATGAACATCTTCTGCTATAAAAAATATACATGACTCGTCTACAAGCCTCTAGAGATAACTGAACTGTACCATGGTCGGGACAGGCCCCCGACCTACCCATCAAATCTGTATATATAAAAATGGACTCCAAGATCTAGACCTAGTAACTCTGAGAAAGTGGATCTTACCAACCAAACGGATGTTTGACTCTGTCTGCTGGGAGGGTTTGTCCAACTGTCAATGAGGACTTGCAGGCATGAAATGCAGCATCCCTGGCAAAAGGGACGTTAGTACGAAATAATGTACCGAGTATGTAAGGCAACAGAATAACTGAAAGCTGAAACTGAACTGATAATATAATAACTGAAAGTAACTGGGAGCCAAAGACAATCTGAAGATATGCTTACCTGTTGATACTGACTCAACTCTGTCAATATAGTAAGTAAAATAGATGTCCGGCCTTATAAGGATCGGTATGTGTAACTGCTCTGCCGTAGTAGGCTCGCTCATAGGCGCTCGACCATACTAGGCTCTTTATCTCGTCCATTCTGGGCTTGCTTGTAGGCGCTCGACCATAGTAAGCTCGGTATATAACTCACCATCTGATCAGAGGTTGCCCAATAGGGTCCTGCCCATCGATTATAGCTCGATGGTGGTGAAAATACTGTAATATTGTATATATATAGATACTATGCTCTCTTGGCTGACAGAAGACAAAACTAAACTGAATATGAAGTCCCAATAAAGGAGAATACTGTAACTTATGAGATTAGGAAAATGTACGTAAATTCAAGAATATGAACTTCTCTTTATGTCTCGTTATCAAACACATGTAGTTACTGGATCATGCCAAAATGAAAGAAAGGTTTAGCCTTAACATACCATATCACAATATTACTAATCACCAAGTTGAACTCTCCTCTTTGAACCTTAATCTACAACAACGATAATAATACTATCATTAAGTTACGAAAGGTACAACTATCACAC